>CAJUYH010001968.1:74081-117991 GCA_910591685.1 Galerucella tenella | reverse complement strand
AATAATGTCACTTTCAATACAATTGTGTTTCTCTTCGATCGTGGGAGAAGTGACACTATTTTGAACTGTTTTCTATGCGCAAAGCTCAACATTCCAGAATAGTGGACAGTTGCTAAGCAATTAGAAAATAACAGTGCGGTAATATTCTTACCGCACTGCTGTAGCGTGCGGTAATGGATTATTACAATAAAATGAAACAAAATATGGTTTTAATTTTCATATTGATAAAGTTGTTATAAAAGAAACATCTAATTTATCGATATTCTTGAACACAAATTAATTGTTGGTAATATTTACATTAATTGAAAATATTTTACTTTTGTCATAAAGTAATTTCCATGATAACCACTTCTAAATTTCAATATGAACATAGAGAAACCTATACAAACTTACTTGTTCACATCTGGAATGGAATATTTTTTAATTAATTTTTTAAATTTAAATCAACGATCGAAGAAAAAATAGTATGTATAATTCGTGTGAAAAGCACATTCCCAAACTCCTGTGCTACCAGACTCGTCGCTGCGCTCCTCGTCTGGTAATTATCACAGTCGTTTGGGAATATTATGCTTTTCCCACTAATTATACAATATCTGTATCTGTATCTGTAGAGTAGGGAGGGTGAGTGTGTAGGCTCACAGCACTTAGGCCACATGTGACCCATTGTACATCCTCCCGAGGAGTTGTCCTCCTAGGTCATTATCCATCCTGTCCTTCTCAGAAAGGTGGACAGGTCACTGGGAGACATCTCCTTTATATCGGCAGGTGTAGGCCAAGACTCACCGAACACACACTCTCTTATTGACGATAACTCCGGACACTCGCATAAGACACGCCTGACAGTTTCATCTTCCTGTTCACACATCCTGCATAGAGGTGTGTCCACTAGCCCCATAGTATGGAGGTGTTTACTTAGTTGACAGTGACCAGTCAGAAATCCTACTGTTAAACGTAGGTTTTTCCTGGTCATCGCCAAATATTTCTTCGGCGCCAGCTTCCCAAGGTCGCCCAGGGTGATCCTGGCAAAACTGCATCCTTTGATTCCATCCCATCTCTTAAGGGATTGAGCTGGGAGATTAATGGATAGAAGAGGAACATTTGCCTAAGTTGAAGCCTGCAGACATCCTAAAATTCCTCCGGGAAATAGGACTAAAGGAATTACTAGTTTCTGAGACTCTCCTCAGAAACTGAGTAGAAGTAAGGGGGACAATAGACCTTTTAGGTCTCAGTGAATGTCACCCCAAAAATCACACATCCATACATACATAAGGGATTGAGCATGGGTGTAACGTTTGGCTAGCTCCGCAATTGTCGAAGTCGTTAGGCCGTAGGTGTCACTGGGTCCTAGAATTTTTAGTCCAGCTGCTTCCCTGGCTAAAGAATCAGCAATGCGATTTCCTTTACTCCTGTCGTGCCCTTTAACCCACCTCAGGATAATGTTGTTATCTGCCGAGACGTCAGCTAAATCTTGGTGGCACTCTAGTACTAGCCTCGATATAACACGTTGTCTGTTCAAGGCTAATAGGGCTTGTCTACTATCAGTGCAGATTATTATGTTTTTTCCAGAAATTCCTCTTCTGGTTAGTTCTTTTGTGGCAATTGAGATACCAGCTAGTTCTGTTTGAACCACTCTGATATTGTTTCCCATTCCCCACTTAATCTTGAGGCTTAGTGCTCTCGAGTAAACTCCACAGCCTGAGCCTTCTTTCATTTTCGAACCATCTGTATATATGCGTATTGCATTTGCAGCATCTGGCTCTGTGTTCTGTTTTATTTGAATTTTGTTAAACAAAAACCTGGGTTCAATTGCATCATTGGCTGCCTGCAGCAGAGGTAGCGCAGTGAGCGCTTCCTGCCATAGGCTCAACCTCAATTGGCCCATTCCTACTTCGGGGTTTACACCAGCCGTGCGCAATCGTACCATGGCCATTAACGCAACCAATCATACAATATACTATTGTAGTATCGGTTGCTATGGGCAACGAGCGTTTTGCCATTTTTTACGCTCGACGAGTGTAAAGGAACGTCAACTTTTCGTTGTCAATGGCAAGCGAAAAAGCCTACTTTTCAATGTGATTGTAGAAAAAAGTCCATTTCCGTAATTTCGGCTCTCAAAAACCCACATAAAGAATATTAATAACTTGATAGTTCACCTAACAGATTGTGCAACGCTGTACAAGTATATTTTAGACCCTCTAGTGCGGTTTGCAACGCTCTCATTCATTCTCTAGCTATTTCAATATTAACGAGAACCTAGTAGGACGTTCCTTTTTGTTTGTTTACGCGAAAGGAAAATGTTGAATCTCATTTTCTATATACGCTGAGGTTTTAAATAACTAGATTAATTGATCACTTTGATGTAGGATGGAGGAGGAATAATCGAGAATTGACTGATTCAATCGAAATACGGAATCGATCGAATGAAGTTGATAATAGAGTTATTAAAATCCAGATAGTATGATTGAGATATGAGATGATAATATGAACTGCGGAAACTTTGAAAACTGGTTCAACCATTGAAGCCCAATCCATGTTTCAGTTGATGTAAAATAAAATTACTAGCTTGGGACGACTCTAAAAACATCAATATTAAATGAAGATATGGGAAAATATTAAAACAAAGTTTTCAAAAGAGTATTTTTTGGAATGTTAAGTTCATTTTCCACGTTGCGTCAAATCGCAGCGACTCGTTGCTGGGACAAATCGCTGCGAGAAAAAGTACAATCAGCATATCGATAGTTTGTTGCTGCGACTCATCCAGGCATAGGGGAAAAGTAACGTGTTGCCAACTTGATTGACAGTGACAGCAATGACAGAGGTGAGTGCTAATAGAAATTTTGGGTTGGTGCGACCAAATCCACCAGAAAAGCTACCCAGTGGCAGCGACTTCTCGCTCGAAATTAGAGCAAGTGGCAGCGTCAACTCGCACCGTGGAAAATGGACTTAATGTAGAATCAATGGGTCAAAAAATGTTACGTTGGCCTCCATATCATTGCCAGTACAGTAGCATTGAAATGGCTTGGTCAGAAAATGAAAGAATGTATGAGGAAGAAATTATTATTATTATTGTTATTATTATTATTATCATTATTATTATTATTCTTCATTCAATTCACAGCTCTATATCAATCATAAGACAAAAATAAGACTCCAAAGATTATCGCTTCATCGAAAACTATTAACATGTCAACAAAATAAAATCTAATTGTGAGAATTTTATTTCCAGTTTCCTTTCAAAGAAATTCCTTTAATCAAAACACAAAGAAGGATGTTCATTATAATTTTAAACGGGATAATAGTTCAGAGACAAGACTATGAGAAAAGTGAGCATAAGGATGTGAGAAAACAATGGTTACAATAAAAGGCTTCCATTTAATATTGGCACGCAATTTGAAGAGCCGGGAATATTTTCAATTCATCTCCACAGTTTCTGAGTTTAGCTGCGAGACTTGGAGAAATTTAGATTCTTACTCGATATCTTATGACGCCCAAATCTTCCATTTAACCCCTTTAATTTTGGGATCCAATAATTTTCTCGATCTTTTTTATTTTCTTGTGTACAGTTTGTAACCAATTTGCTCTAAAATTATTTTGTAGTGCTCGCTTCGAATTCGATTCTCCTGCATTTTCGGTTCTATAAAGCTGCTCAACCCAATAAATCTCTATTTTATGTTTCCATCCGTGTTTCTTTCGATATAATGTCTGACTGAAAAGAGATGTAATTGTTTGAATTATAGTCCCTATCTGACACTAATAAAAAAAATTGAACAGGACAATCAATAATAGCTTGAGACTGCGAAAAATTATGTGACATTCTTACAATATTGTGGGAGAAAGTGACATTGTAGATATTTTTTAACTTTTGTGGTCAAACCAGGTGAGTGGTCAGATACTAATAAACTTTCCAGTTATTCTCAATATGTATATCAGCCAGACAAAGCTCAGGATTTAGTGCTGGATGATGTGAATAGGCTTATCCCAAAGTCAATAGACAGAGAGCCAACGAGGGTCAATTTCTTGGATGTCGAGAAAGCATTTGACAAAGTTATTAATAATTCATCAGTTGATAGGACAATAATATCATCTCTGGGACAAGCCACCATCTGGGCACAAAGGGAATGTTATCAACGCTACTACGTGCAAACTTAGTAGACGACCTCTTCACGGAATACCACAAAATACTTTCACAGTAGGCTAACGACATCCTAATTGTAATCAGGAGAAAGTTTGCTGGGGTGGTATCGGAAATAATGCAAACAGCCTAAAATATAGTATCACTTCTAGGTCTACCAGCAATATTGCTATAGTTAAAATAATACCCTTCTTGGTGTGCGTCATCGATTGTGACGTATATCCGGGTTTTCGGCATGTCGTTTATTTTATTTGCTATTTTGACATATAGCTAACCTTAAATTTGATAAATAAGATCATCAGGATTGTATTTAGCCAAATTCGAAAAGGGTATGCAATTAATAATTACCAGCTTCTTTTTCTAACTGAAAATACTTGAGAACTTTCAAAATACTGATTTTTTTCCGTGTATTCAGGCATATTTTTGTATTATTCATATAAATAAAACAATAAGATTAATATTCACTTTTCATAAATAATAATTGACCGTAAACAACAAAGTACAGACCTGTCAAGAACTGTCAGTGTGACAGTAGAAAAAGTCGTAAGACTTATTGCCGCTACGAAAGTAACGCCTTCATAGTATTTTAAATCCTCGATTGATAGGTTGAGCTTGAGCGTAATCTAAACATCAACCAATCAAATTTTTGTAGGTCAAAGATTAGGGTTAACGTTTGTAATATATTTAAACAGTTCATTATTATGATATTTTGATTAGGATTAATCACAGACCTGCCTTTTTTTCCATTTCTTCCTGCGTAATGTGTTAGAAAGACATTAACAATCGATGACGCACACCAAGAAGGGTATTATTTCAACTATAGGAGAAATGTTGATTTCATATGCCAAGAAGAAGGCTTTAATGTGAACACCGTTCGGAGATGAAGAAGAATCTAAAACACGGATCTCCGACCAAAAATTCTCCAATAGCTGTACACAAGGGTTGTAAGACCAATGATTACAGTAATGAGGTGGACAAGGACACTAAAAGTAGGAGCTGTGAGGCTATTAGGAAGCAGAGCCTGTCTATATATTGTGAAAGCAATAAAAAGTATTGTGCTGACGAGGAGGTAAAAGCGAATTGCTTAATGGTATACCCAACAGTTACAAAAGCAAATATAGCTTCAATTATAAGTTCCAAATAACTATACCAAGCAGGAAAAACTGTAAGAAGAGTGTACCCATACAGGCTGAGGCAACCTAGTATACAAATAACTATTTAATCTGAGACTACACACCTGATTATAAATTCATTTCTAATTGTTTTTCTTATATTAATTTGATGTGAACTCTACGACATGAAGAATCTGAGCGAGATTTTGTAATAAAATTTCCTCCTATAGTTGAATACCGTTTATATGTACCCTGTTGTTGTTCTATTATCCGGAAATGGAACAACAAGACACAACACGTGCCGCGATCACGTTTACAAAGTAAAATATTCAATATCGAGTTGCATACACGACTTCCAATTGTAAAATAAAATTAAGTTTCCATTGATTCCAATTTCTATTGACATCCTCCGGTTATTGAGTAACGTATACTTTTCATTAAAATTGGAAGCGAGTAGTAACAAGATGTTTTATAATACGTATTCTTGTTAGGTTGAACAAGTACTTTTGTACTCGTTTATTGAATGTAAATGTATGTACATTGAGTATCGTGCTAGATCTCACAGGCACTTACTACTTTTTTTGTTATATATTTTTCCATCTCTCTTCCAGTCCTTTATTCCTGTATCAAATTTTTAACAGCATTTATTCTTCTCTTTTTCTCTACCGCCTCCACCTTCAAAAAGCATTTTCTTCACACGCCTTTCGTCATCCATCCAAGGCCTAGCCATCGAAGCTGCTAGCTGTGCCTGAATTTTACTAGTAATGCAAAATGCAAGGTTTAATTTAGAGGTGAAAATCTTACGATGTGATTCATAGTCGAGCGCTGGCGAAATGCTGAAGAGAATCGCAGTTGTAGTTTCCGGCGGGCGATAGGTTGGAGAGACAAAGATATGTAATTTTTATAGTGAACTGCTGTAGGAACTTTGACGGGTGGTAAGTGTGGAGAATTCTTGTATCGGTTAACAATTTTCAAGCTATGAAAAACTAGTGACTAGAAGTAACGGTATACTGTACACGACAGCGACATGAGAATTCCAACTATCTATTATAGGCGTCTATCTGATGAAATATGTAGATTTGTGATTGGGTACGGGTCGTGGATTATGAAATATGGAAATTCCTGATTGGTCGAAGGTCCTTGATTATGAATTCATAAACACTGTTGAAGGACAATTATTATCAAATGCATGGCCCGGTAAACGTTTATTGCTTTTCAAGCTTTTATTTGTAATTTCATTGAGAGAATATCTAGCCTGGGAACTTATTGGTGAATTTAAAATTAATGAATGCTAAAAAAGTGTATGAGTTCTTGAAATAGAAAAAGTTGATTGAGATATTGTGTAGGTATTTAAAGGCTATAAAAGTATACGGAAAGTTATAAAAAAATATGAAAGTGATTGAAAAGTTTTTAAAAATACCTAAATATGGAAATAATAAAACTATAGGTGGAAGGTATAAAAAGGAAGTGGATGGAAACGCTGCTGAAAGATATAAAGGGGCTGACTGAGGCAACCTGGTATATGGACAGGTTAGAAGTAGGTGTAGGAGACGGAAGTGTAGGGCTAAAGTGAAGGATTTATATTCCAATAAACCTACAGTCACAACTTTACAAGCGAAAGTGACTGTGATTCACCACTCAAAAAAGCACGAAAAGACAACCGATCAGTAGTTGTCATCTTCACAGACACTCAACTGTCAAAGCCGTAGTTGGTATGTTACCAGGGCACTGTAAGCTTAACAGATAATATGCAACGCTAATGGGGTTGACAGGCGGAGTCATGTGCAGATTCTGTCACCTAGAGGAGGAACCAAGAACATATTGTATGCCAGTGCCAGGCGATTATCATTTTCTTGTACCAGGCGATGAGGACACGGGCAAAATGTTACATGAAAGTCTCTGTCTTTAGGCTGATCGATATAAGTGGGATAAATATAATTTAAACGTATGAAATAGTATATTACATAACGTGTGCACTTTCGCACGAGTAATGTACAGTATTTTTCCTACGATCACGTGATAATTTCACCAAATAATGTGAAATCAACATCTGACATATTAATACACAAAATGTTACCATTAAAGTCAACATAATTGATTTCAAAATTAACAATAACTATCAATAGTGACAAAAATTCAAATAGTTTAACTATATAATATAAGTAGGTTATTACAATCATTAATTGGTTGGATATTTATAGAAATTGAAAGTGGAATTATTATTGTTCATCATACTTCATACATACTTATCATGAATACCTTTCTAGATGACATTTTCCTACTATCATAACAGGTGATTTGGATTAGTTGGTACAACATCGGACTTCTGACGAAGAGTACGCGGGTTCGATCATCGACCGCGCCCTACATATTTTTTTATCAAGAAAATGACAAAAATTTCACTTTCCAAATAGATCGCTTCAAATTTAGATATTACATAGGTTAATCTAATTAAAAATTATATATTTGACAGCTTGCCAGTGATCAATCTTAATAAAAATTCATTTGACAGCTTTTTTATCCGTACACGTACGGATAAGTTTTTTTTCCGTACGCGTATGAATTAAGGTCACTTTCCATAGAACTAGACAGTGCAATATAATATGTCACTTTCCTATGAGATCGTAGAAAAAGACTATAAAAGTGTATGGGAAGATTATTTTATCACAAACAATTAAAGATCTTGAGGTTCATTCCTTATAAACTATTTTAAATATCATTGGAATTCTTATACTTTTATGGAACTATAACTTTAAGAAATTCTAACCTATCCATATTTGGATGAATTTCAAACTTTCTGTATTTTATTGCATTAACTTAAGAAGGGAAAACCATATTTTCCAATAATGCTATAAGTAACATGAGTAATGTCTACTTTTATTTTCTCTATTAAAAACGAAAATTACTAAAAACAAAATGATTTTATTCTTTACCGGCAAGTATTTAAATATAGCAGCTACATAAAAGGGATGCTGAGTACCGACTGTCCCTTTTTCGTCGTTAACATATATCTGGACTACCTTTAGCGTGTCATCACGTCTTCGGTTTTGATTAACGAGCACAGAATCTTCCAACCTACCAAAGGATGTGTTTAGTGGAGCATTCCTAATACCATCCAACTCAACTTTATGCGTGACATGAATGCAATTTCAAAGTAACATCTTTTGAATTCTTTTTTTTTTCATCACAAAAGAAATTTTCCGTTTATACCAACAAGCTTCTTTGAATGTAATGGAATTATTCGTTTTTATTTTCAAAGCTACAAACTTAAATTATATTTCTTCGCAGATTTTCAGGAATTCGAAAATCAATTTACAGCAAATCTTATAAAGGGTGACTCTGTGTTTACATATGCTGCAATGACTGATATGCAGAAACGAGTAGGTAGTACCAGAAAACTTGTTCAACAATAGTATATTACGTAACGAGTGCGGAAAGTGACATTTTTCACACGAGTGTGAAAAATCACTTTCGCATTAGTAATGTACACTATTTTTCCTACGACCCTGCGATAATTGTAACAAATATTGTTTAATGTGAGTGCGGAAATGAAATGAGTGAAATTTACTTTGCAACGAGTTATGTACACTATTTTTCCTTCGGCCATAAATATTTAAATAAGAAAACCACGTTAATCGAGTTCATGCGAACCGTGCGATATGATATCACACTAGGGTGATATCATAGCGCTTGGTTCGCGTCACTATGATGATATGAGAAACTTTCCGCCAGAGTAGAGAGTGCGATATATGTTAATTTCCTATATGGTCGTAGGAAAGGTGGAAAGAGTTTCATAACTGTCGAGAGATTAGTTAGTTAGCTATTGTCTCGAGACAGGAATGGAACTTCCCACCAAGGTTTGTATACTATTTTACTTACAAGCATCATATCCCGATCAAAATTAATAAATCTTTGCTCCGTTCTGAACACACCTAAAATAATACATTTGACAACTGCACCAATATAAATAAGTGTCAGATGAAGTGGTTAATAGTTTTTTCTATTATCAACTTAGGTCAATAATGAACAAATTCGAAAATTTTGAGAATTCAGGGATAGTAGTTCAACAAAATCTTGTGCAACCTAATTTTGTATACCCAGGAGTCTTTAGCATATTTGCTGCTTGAAATTACCTATCAAGATGAAATTATTTGAATAAAAATGCCATTATAGTTTAAAATTCGTGCTCAAACAAAAATGACTGATGACATAAAGAGTACGTTCATAATATATCGAAAACAGTGTACTTGTCAGTCAGACGACGGAAAAATCGTATATATGTCGTAGGCATTATGTTAATTTAGGCTTTTCATAAATTGCCTAGGCATTTTACAAAAAACCGGCAAAACGCGAGCATAAAATGCATTTTTTGTTATGCGGACACCAATTCAGGCAAATTGATAAAATGCCGGCAAAACAAGAACAGAATAATGTATATCTTGTTAGGACTGATTATTCTTAGGCATTTTATAATAGGCCAAAAACGGAGCCGTCAAAACGTGAGTAGATATAAAATAAGTCGAATTTTTAAGATTGAATAGTACATTAGGTCTACAAGAGTTTAGGGACAGACATTAGGAATTGCACCGTGCATTGTTTGGAGCTGATCCGAAACTTGGATTGAAATCGACAAATCTGCCAGATTCTGTAATTAAAGAACTTCGAACAGAAGAGGAACTTGAAGATATAATGAATCCTTCACGAACCAACAACACTAACCGGGAAATACCAGAAGATAATCTTGATTCGGACTCAGAGGGTAGCATGCAACTCTACAATATGGAAGAAAATGCGACAGAGACTTTAAGGGATAGTATTGTATGTTGTTGTGCTTGTAATGAAAAAATTACAGAAAAATATAAATTCACTTGTGAGATATGTAATGCCACAATGCATTCAAATTGTACAATTTTAAGTTCCTGACCATCTTCAGAACTAGATACAAGGATTTGATCACTATGTGCAACTCAAAATAAAATTCAAATTGAGAGACAACAATCTTACTCTGGTCAAAAAAGAGCAGCTGAAAAGATGACTGAGGCATCCAACAAAAAATTTAAGTCGATTGCAATCGGATCATATGTTTATTTAACAGTTCCTAAGGTAGATCGAAGACCTCTCGATTCCAAGAATTTAATTGCAAAAGTGATTGACCTGAAAAATAGCCTCTACAAAGTAGGTACTTCTAAAGGAATTTTTAAAACTTTATTTTCTAGAAATGATATTTAAGAATCCCCATTAGGTTTTGAAGATGAAATTCCTGATCGACTAATTACTCTCAGAGAGGCAGTTGCATATCAGTTACGATTCGGAGGTCAAGGCTTTCAAAAATGTAGCTGTAAGGCTCGTAGTAAACAATGCAATACAAAAAAATGTGCTTGCTTTAAAAATAACAATTTATGCTCTTCTAAATGTCATGGAAGTTTGACATGCAGTAATAAATAAAGAATTTGTTTTCGATTTTGAGTTATAGTTTTATATTAGCAATAGCATAGGTACGTAGGTACGTTTTTACCTACTTAAATGTTGAATTATAAGAATATTTTATTTTCAAAGGATTTGTTTTTTATTTGCAGTTTCATATTTTTTGTGATAGGTAGATACTAAAGTTAACAGGTATAGTGTAACTAATGTTAATGTGATGATCTTGAATTGTATTACAAATTTTATGCAGGTTAATTTTAATCCACTATATTAATTTGAATTACATTTGAAAAGCATTATTTCACAATTTACGAATTTATAAAAAAGTTTTATGCACGCCATTTGGCGGCTTTTTTCTTTCAAAGGGATTAAAAATATGGGTCATCACATTAACAATAATTTCATATCATGAAGTGTTGACTGTTTATTTATGTTTTTTAATAAAAAGATTCATTTTTAGTAGTATTTCCGACATTATTTGACCGGCCGCCGGCTGATAGCAAACTGCAAACGTGCAAACCGGCAATTGCTAATGTCTGTCCCTAAACTCTTGTAGACCTAATGTACTATTCAATCTAAAAAAGTCGACTTATTTTATATCTATTCACGTTTTGACGGCTCCATTTTTGGCCAATTATAAAATGCCTAAGAATAATCAGTCCTAATAAGATATACATTATTCTGTTCTTGTTTTGCCGGCATTTTATCAATTTGCCTGAATTGGTGTCGGCATAAAGAAAAATGCATTTTATGCTCGCGTTTTGCCGGTTTTTTGTAAAATGCCTAGGCAATTTATAAAAAGCCTGAATTTACGTTATGCCTACGACATATACACCATGGTGTAGACATTTAAACCTTGCACCTTATTCTTCACCTATAATCTTGGTGCTCGGTCAATAATAATAGTCTTCCACCACCTTGGTGTATAATATATCATCGTCTTACATTTATATGAAACTGAGTTATCAAATCCCAAATGGAAGAAAATTAAAACCAAATCAATCCAATCAACTTTAATTTCATTGATAATCGCAGATTTTGAAGCGTTCGTTAAATAATAAATAAATTGAGCCGACATTTTATGTATATTCTGTTTGTAGATATATCGATGTTTATGAAATCAATATACATAGCTATCAAAATACACTGTTATTCATGGAATATACGAAATTAAAATAACAATTATACATATTTTATTCAATTCCGGTCATTTTAATTATTCATCCCAATGTCATTGAACGATCTATAGACTTTGTTATTCATTTATTTAACATGAATAAATAAATAACTATATTGACCATAATAATTTACGGTGGAGTAGAGGAATTAGCAAAATACTAAAAGTTTTGAGTTAATTATGACCTTTTTTTATAGAAGGAAAACAGATAGTGTACGTGTCAGTTAGACGACGGGGTAAACGTAAAAGGAGAAATCAGCTTGAATGATTCGGGTGCTTCCTACCTATTTGTAGATCGACACTGTCAAAATTTAATTTTGACAATGAAATGTGTTGTTTATTCTAGTGCAAATAATAACTATATTATTCAGTCTAGAACTGATATCATTAAATATACTTACCAAAATAAAATAGGATAAATTGTCCAATTTTGAAATTTACAGCTTACCTGAAAAATAAAATCAATAAATAATCAATATATTCATTTTCATTATAAATCACTTATGCTACTGTAAATAGCCAATTTACGAAAATTTTGTTGGGTAAAAAATGACGTATAATGTATCTGATACTATACAGGGTGGTCCTTAAGTAATTGGACATAGGAGTACAGTACAATCTTCACTTCAAAATATTGCGATTTAAATCAACTAGCCTCAATAAAATGTTAATCTTAAGAGAGATACAGGGAGTTAAGCATGAAATTTTAATTTTCGTTTTTTACAATACTTTTAACGCTTTTTGATGTATATGCACAAAAATTTGGGGTTGGGAGTTTTTTGATAGGAGAAATCATTATTTTGTATCTTTTTCGATGTATTTTTTAGAGGGCGCCTCATAGACCACGTATGCGGCATAAATGTGCGCAAAACGTTTTTTGCCTTTTACATTAGCAGCACTTTTGTAGAAAACAATTAGCCACATCATTACAACAAAGAAAAGTTATACTTGTTAGTATCCCCAAATCTTAACGGTTTTAGAGATTATTTCACTCAATACAAAATACGCGCCTTCGATTGGTTTAAATAATATGAGGATTGATATCTGAAAACACCATGTTTTCGATTTCGTATTTCGGCACCTGATTGGATACATGCAATTTTCCTATCTGTGTGTTTCGCTCTGTCATTAGTTGTTTTATTCGATAGTAAAAATCTAGTGACTGACAGAAAATGTCAAATTATTGAAGAAACGTCAGAATCATTGTATCAAGAAATAATCTTGACAAATACAACTCGTGTAATTAATGATTATCGAAAATTTCTTTCTTTCTTCGAAACAAATTGTTGTTTTAGAAAACCACACTCGCGCTTACGCGCTCGTGCTGTTTCCAAACAACAATTTGTTTCTCAAAATCGAAGAAATTTGTATCTCGATAATCATTAACACACTTGTTGTATCTAGTAATCAACTACATGATTATTATTTGATGAAATTACGTTCGCAAAATGTAGTTGTGTACGATATTTATTATATGGTTTTAAATGAAACTAACTGTTTTTAAATGACTCCACAATATATTTGTAAAAATGTGTAAATTGTCAATTTACTTGCAATTTACACATTTTCACAAATATATTGTGGAGTCATTTAAAAACAGTTAGTTTCATTTAAAACCATATGATGAGTAGATTCCACGAAGTGAGGGTTTATACAGTTAACGATATTTATTATTTTTAAATATTAAAAGTACCATACATATTTTTCATGTTAACTGCTACTATACCTTGATACTGTTCATCTTAATACTGAAAAAAATTATTATCGTACGCACTACATTTTTCGAACGTAATTTCATTGAAAAATAATCATGCAGTTAATCACTAAAATGTGATTATCTCAAAAACCGTTAAGATTTGGGGATACTAACAAGTATACCTATTTGTTGTAGTGATGTGGCTTCAATTATTTTTCACAAAAGTAGCGCTAATGTGAAAGGGAAAAAAAGTTTTTCGTACATTTATGCCGCATACGTGGCCTATGTGGTGCCCTCTACAAAATACATCAAAACCCAAATTTTTGTGCATATACGTCAAAAAGCGTTAAAATTAAAATTTTATGTTGAACAACCTGAATTTCTCTTAATATCAACATTTTATTAAGGCTAGTTGGTTTAAATCGCAATAGTTTGATTGACCCAGTATTGCAAAAGTAATTGGAAAAGCGGTATATTTCATTTTACAACAAAGTTCGTTTTAAATAATCATTGCCACGGTACCGGCATTGCCTTATTGAAGCATTTTCCACTAAAACTTCAGTGGTCGAGGTGATATCGTATTTTTGTACACCTTTTTTGACGTCTCTACACACATCAAAGCCACTAAGTATAGAAACTAATGCTCACAACTCTATATTACCTTTCAAATATGACCAAAACGTCTTTTGGAATCAGTTTTAAATTTAATGTCTTCATTTTGTTGGCAAAAAAAGTGCTACTGCTAGAGCCGTTACCGTTATAACACAAATCACCATAGGTAAGTGATGAGTTGAAAACTCAATTTGCCGTAAAGCTACAAATCCTACTTATTACTTTGTTGACGCACTAGTTAAGCAATCCTTTTAATTCAAATTTCACTTAAGCGTATCTCATTACCGAGCTGAAAGTCTGAAGTTGACAAACTCTGTAAAGTTTGAAGTCAATAAATCAATTAACAGAAGCCCGGTAACATTTTGTCTTCGTTGGCGAATATATATCGACAAGAAAACTTGCAAAAAGCAAAATTTTAACACAGGGTCGGTTAGAACCGTCAGTTTCAGTTGAAATGAGCACTTAAAACTGGCAGGAAAATTGTCGAGCTCAATTAATATTTCTGAAACAACAAAAACACAAGCAAGCATCACTCTTATTTCTTTGTTATACAATGATGAAGCACTTTTTATTCCGTTTATACTTTCTTCTGCTGCTTTTCTCGGTGTCCACTTCGCATGGAATCTGGGGTGCATTGTAGACAATGGAACGGCGGACACCCTAGCAAAGCTACGTTTTTGAATTGCATTCATCCACTGGTCCTGAACCAGCATTTGGAATATTAAAAACTGCAGAACGTGGTTGTATATCTCGGTGGACTCTTGGTCAAAATACTCTTGGAGTTACTGACTAACGAAATATTGAAACCCAGTGGGCAAAAGAAGAGGAAAGTGATGGTATTACTAACCAGTAGCTGTACCCTAAGGAAGCACGTGCACTGTCTCATTGGAGATATAGGTTCCTAGGACTAGAGGATTTTTCCAAGAAGGAACTAGTGTAAAGGCTATTGCTATAAACCCCCTATTCCTCACCTATCCCACCAACAAAAATTTGAATTCCCCAACTTCAGCGTTGCTAGGAAACCCATCAAAAATGATTTCCATCGGTGTAAGTAGCTATACAGGGTGTAGCAATGAGGAAAAAAAATAACATTTGATACTTTGCATTAAGTAGCTCCATGTAAGTTTCCAGAAAGTTCTTCGTCTTCCATTTTTGAGAACGCAAGCTCAAATAGGAATCCGTTTTTTTGAAAACTAACTATGCTTCGCTCAAATGATGTTTAAGTTAAACTGACCTTTCCAAGAAGATAATCCCTTGGGCGAGCGAATCAATCTTGTGCCGGATCTGTCGCTCGGCATTATCATTTTTCATCGGCATTTCATATTGCCGGAAAGAATGGAAGCATTGTGGGTATCGCTTGGGGAGAAATTAGAGAAAAACGGCTGAGAAATTAGAAATTGTGCGGGATTATTAATCAGGCTTTATTTATTATTGCAATAAAAACAGTGTGGAGATACAGGATTATCTGGAAGCTTGACATCTCGTCGAAAATAGTTAATGATGATTTATGTTATCATCATTTAATTATAAATTATTGTTGATTATAGTTGGCTTTTGAAGTTGTATAAAAGTATTAGAAGAAGCATTAAGGTAGTGCAATAACAAATTTGTTATAATAACTTAGCTCGTAGTCACTTTTTCTGTCAATCTCATCTCTCGTGATGAAAAATACTTTTTAGACGACGCCATCTGGAAGATAATCGTTCTGTATTCATTTACATACCGAAAGTTGCGTTTTGAGTATTCCGTGTAGTGAAAGTGACAGTACTGTACTGCAAAACACTTTCTGGACGCTCTAGTAGAGATATACATATTCCATCTGCATCAAATCCAATAAATAATAATAACTGTACTGGAGGTACAATTAACATTACTTTTTGCAAATATATAATAAATTAATATTGACATTGCAAATATCATTAGGTACATTATATTGTTCAATAAATGAAATGTTCATTTTCTTTCCTCAGTGTATCTGTATCTGTAGAGTGGGGAGGGTGAGTGTAGGCTCACAGCACTTAGGCCACATGTGACCCATTGTACATCCTTCGTTGTCCTCCTAGGTCATCGTCCATCCTGTCCTTCTCAGGAAGGTGGACAGGTCATTAGGAGACATTTTCTTTATATCGGCAGGTGTAGGCCAAGACTCACCGAACACACACTCTCTTATTGACGATAACACCGGACACTCGCATAAGACATGCCTGACAGTTTAATCTTCCTGTTCACACATCCTGCATAGAGGTATGTCCACTATCCCCATAGTGTTTCCTGAGTTGACATTGGCCAGTCAGAAATTCTACTGTTAAACGTAGGTTTTTCCTGGTCATTGCCAAATATTTCTTCGGCGCCAGCTTCCCAGGGTCGCCCAGGGTGATCCTCTGATTTCATTCCATCTCTTAAGGGATTGAGCATGGGTGTAACGTTTGGCTAGTTCCGCAATTGTCGAAGTCGTTAGGCCGTAGGTGTCAGTGGGTCCTAGAATTTTTAGTACAGCGGCTTTTCTGGCTAAAGAATCGGCAATGCGATTTCCTTTACTCCTGACGTGCCCTCTAACCCACCAGAGGTTAATATTGTTATCTGCCGAGGTGTCAGCTAGATCTTGGTGGCACTCTAGTACTAGCCTCGATATAACACATTGTCTGTTCAAGGCTAATAGGGCTTGTCTACTATCAGTGCAGATTGTTATGTTTTTGCCAGAAATTCCTCTTCTGGTTAGTTCTTTTGTGGTAATTGAGATACCAGCCAGTTCTGTTTCAACCACGCTGGTATTGTTTCCCATTCCCCACTTAATCTTTAGGCTTAGTGCTCTCGAGTAAACTCCACATTCTGAGCCTTCCTTCATTTTTGAACCATGCGTATTGCATTTGCAGCATCTGGCTCTGTGTTCTGTTTTATTTGTATTTTGTAGGGTTTGTTAAACAAAAACCTGGGTTCAATTGCATCATTGGCTACATGCAGCACGGGTAGCGCAGTAAGCGCTTCCTGTCATAGGCTTAACCTCAATAGGCCCAATCCTACTTCGGGATTCACACCAGCCGTGCGCAATCGTACCATGGACATTAATGCAACCTCCTTGACGTACAGGTCCAGAGGGGTCAGACCAGTAATTAGTTCCATTGCTGCGGTTGGTGTTGTTCTCATGGCTCCTGTGATGTAATTGAAAAAGTTTTGGATTTCATGCGTCGTCTAAAAAATGTTGTGTACGCCGCGGCTGAAATACTACTTTGTTGGACTCGTCTGTTGCTCGAGTCGCTTCGCTCGTCTCGCAATCAAAAATCCTTTGTAACTCCTAATTTCAATTGCGACTTTCATCTACCCATCAAAAATTCGCATACTTTTATAGAATAGAAAATTAGCAAGTCCAGATCTGTTACTTGTTCTGTCATTGCCATTGCTGGTTTCATATTAGAAACTTTGAAATGTATCCCAAGTTTGTTGGTATGTTAAGAGGAAACACGAAAAGTAGCTATATGTCCATGGCAATAACAGAAAAATGTATGGTAAGAACTATGATCATATACAAGACTTATTAGACTATGAGTAAAGAATATTTTTGACCTAATAGTAAAATTTGTCAAGACAACTAATATTGATATTTGATATAAGTGTATAGATTAATACCCATTTCAAATGGTATATGCGAATAGCGAGAGCTGATGCCATTGCTACCATCACACACACACACACATAGACTATGAGTATGAGGAGTGATAAAGAAAGTCCCAGTAGCTGGGAAAAATAAAGAAAGCGTGCTGCCGCTACAGATGCTAATCAACTAGCAAAAGGCTATAAAAAAGATTCAGTCTTAAAGCTGGATGACTTGGTGTACTTTATTGAGAGAGTCGGGCTAGGGAAACAAGGTAGTGGAATAGACCCCGGCATCCTACGCACAATTCTTAATCGCTATCAACTTTGCTCAGCTCAACTCAGTTATAATTAAAAGGAAAATGAATAAAACATGTTTAGAAATCACTAGGTACAATGCGACAAAACTGGATTTTTCATAATAACCTATTCAATATTTCTTCCTGCATAAAAACTTTTTTTTTCAAAAAATATGTGTCGTATCTCCATGCACTGTGCAAATAGGTGTTAAGAACATCAGAAGGAATTTTCTAGTCGAATTGGTTTTCTAATATAAACCGGCCATGCCCGTCAGTCTTCGTGCCGATATGTTGTCTAAACTAAATTCTCTGCAGGTTTGTCATACTGAATAAATCTGAAATTCTAACAGGAAATGGTAATTCCCGAAATCCCCAACTTCTGACAAAGATCCGGTTTCATATATTTCAAAAATGCAAAGAGTATTTCGATCTTGGCGTTTTCTGCAAGAGCTGTTTATTTTGAGACCAGCCTGCTACCTCCGCGAGAGAGCATTTCTGTTTTTCAATAGAAATATCAAGTTCAATTAGTTTGTTCACTATTTTCTGAGACGATTTCAGTACATTCATAAACTTGATAGCAAATTATACGATTTGTACAATCATGAAGTCGGTAAAATATTTTAGGGAATGAGAAGAATGAGAAAAATAGTGTAGATGCTGGCTCTAGCAGCAATAAAACTGAAAGTTTGTCTTGGTCGTTAAAGCATCTACAGCGTCGCCAGCTTGAAATTTTCCTTCAACATTACATTTCCAAATTCATCCATCCTCAATCTCCCACACGCAAACTATAATTAATATATGCGCTGTCACTTATGACGTCCAAAGCGCTTGCTGCATAACGAACCCTACCAAGCGAATGCGCAAAGCAAAGAGCGCTCAGGAATAATATTCCTGAGGAGCGATCAAGAATTGGATAAATCATCATTAATTTTTCAAAAAGCGAGGAGGAAAGATATAGCATCAAGACTGTGAGATAAATTCTTGCTAATATTCTAGCTTACGTTGATGAAATGATTCGGCACATCCACGATAATCCAGATCTATATTAATCCAAATTTATCGTCAGAAATTAATTCCAAACAATTTCCTCATCTCTGGATCGTCAACGCAAAATTGCGGTTAGTCAAAGTAAAACAGACAGTGTACGGTTCCTAGAGCTGTTTCTGGATTTCTCAGTTATCAAGTCAACAAGAGCGGAATTCCACAAAGAATTCCATCGTATCACTTTATGGCCTTTTCTATCAGATTAACAAAGGATTTGCTTCTCCACTCAATGTTTTCAAGAGGTAAACATTATGCAGAATTGAGTTGACTGGATCGGATGTAGTGTAAGTGGATTGGGCGGAGATAAAATAAATGGTATATTCAATAAGGTTCGGGAGACAGTATAAAGTATGCATTTGCATAACTGAAGGTGCTATAAAGCCGCATTTTATGAAACCAGTTCCTCGAGAACAGATTTTTTTGCTTTCAAAAGAAAATATTTGCGATGGATATGACTATATTAGTCACATTTATTTATTAAAGATGATTTTAAAAAAATATTCATGTTATAAAACAATAAGTTAATTTCTATACAAAACAAAGCATGTATTCTCATAAAAAGTCAACTCAACAGCCAGTTAATTAACATTCTTCATTTGAAAAAATACATAAGGTTAACATTAATCTATCTTGTTCTGAAGGTTAAGGTGGAAGCGAGAATGGCCGCACGGTTTGGGACTGCCTTCAAAATCTCTTTACCCTTGCAAACCGGTATTTTTAGGCAATGAAACGGCAAATATCTTAGCAAAAAAGGGTCCAAACTGCATTCACTGGTACTGAACACTTGGGAAATTAAAAACTGAAGCACTGGGATATATACCTTGATGGATTCACGTGCAAAATCAGACAAACATTAAACTCCTGGTCATAACTTTTGCCAAACAAACACTAAATACCTGGATAGCAAGAAGATCTTTAGACTTCTGGCATAATTTACCAGGATTGGTTCATTCAAAGACTTCTATACTTCCCTCGAAGAATGTCTCCAAACAAATGTTAGACTATAGCAGACAGGACCTACGTTGTCTAACAGGCCACTGTCATCTGAATCATCATATGTTAAAACTTGGACTGTCGGAAGATCCGACTTGCTGTCTTTAGGTGCAATTCTATAAGCAAATGTTAAATTTTAACGCACAGTTGAAAATAAGACAATCTTCTAATCCATTTTTGCTAGTCTGTAAGCATATTAAGTTTTAAAGCAACGTGGGCGATAGCGCCCCCTTGTGGGCGCTACAGGCCTAAAGGGGGGCGGTAAGAGACCCAGAAAAAAAAGGGGGCGTTGTGTAGGGCTTTAGGGTCGATTTATAATTTCATTTACCTACCTAGGAAGACCCTTAGACACCGACTGAGCTCTCGATTCTCAACTACATCTTGTGAACATCAACTAATATTAATTAAGATATAGCTCAAACTCGGTTCGATATAATAGACCGCGGGCAATCATGTTTTAACAAGTTTTTGTTAAATAATCCGATTTGTACATTCCTGTATCAATCGGCTGGTTCTATAATACTTGTTCTTGCTTGTCGAGTACGATTGGGCGTCGAATGAGATAAACGAGTTTATGCACGTTTGTCTTATTCCTGTTGGTGCGTGCTGCTTATGCAATCCTATATAAAAGACGTAAATTTATTTCATTTTCATTTGCGGTTTCGTGCCTAATAGATAAGCAGTACTTGATTTCAACACTTACGTATTTCTCAAAACAAAACAATGTCGGAAGTAAAAAAGAAGAGACGGCAATACTCTGCGGAATATATTAAATTCGGATTTATTGAAAATCCCACAAACCCGTCGTCGCCTTTGTGTCTTTTATGTCTAAGAACATTTTCGAACGAAGCAATGAAGCCTTCAAGACTGCAAGATCATTTGAATAAAATGTATCCAGATAAGAAAGACAAGAATGTAGCATATTTTCAAGACCTAGAGAAGAAGCATAATACTCAGCCAAGTGTATCAAAACTATTTTCGGCGGCTGCTAAGCAAGATGACGACGGGCTTCGAGCTTCGTACAATATCTCTCTGTTAATTGCTCAAAAAGGCAATCACACAACATCGGAGAAGAGTTAATTTTGCCAGCAATAAAGGAAGTAATAACTACTGTGCTTCATAAACCGGCCGCAGATATTATCCGAAAAATTCCTTTGAGTAATAATTCTGTGCAAAGACGAATTGATGAAATGGCTGAAAACATTGAAGAATCATTGTGCAATCATCTGAGGACTAGTCAATTCTCAATTCAGCTCGATCAGTCCACTTTACCAACTAATGAAGCGTTGTTGCTATCTCACGTGAGGTTTATTAAAGATGAGAAAATACGTGAAGAACTATTGTTTGCCAGAAATTTGGAGACAGATACAAAAGGCGAAACCATATTCAATACATTGGAAAAGTTTTGTGAAGAGAAAGAGATTCCTTTGAAAATTATTATATCAGTTGCTACGGATGGCGCTCCGGCTATGCCAGGGCGCCATAAAGGCTTCACAGCGTACTTAAAAAATAAAATTCCAGATGTCCTTGCTATACATTGCGTTATTCATAGACAACATTTGTTGCTAGAAACTTAAGTGAACGACTATTTCAATCACTGCAATATGTCATCAAAGCAGTCAATAAAATCCGTAGCAGCTCTTTGAATGATAGATTATTTCATCAGCTTTGTGTTACTAATGACGAAGATTTCAACCGTTTGTTGCTTCATACTGAAGTTCGTTGGCTGTCAAGAGGCAATTGTCTGATTCGATTTTACAACCTGTTTGACTCTGTGATAGAGTTCTTGGAAACTAAAGATACAGAACTGCGCAACAAGCTCATAACATCAAAAAATGATATAGCTTACATGACAGACCTGTATAAATTGTTCAACGACATGAACCTCCAACTGCAAGGCGATGAACTAAATTTAATTAAAACAAAAACTGTTATTGCTGCTTTCGCAGCCAAACTGCTTCTGCACAAAAAGAATATGGGCAGGCGTGAGTTTCACAATTTTCGAATTTATCAGTATCCTGCAGTAACGACGACTTGGAAATACCAGACTGGGTGTTGGATCCGTTTTCAAATGTCAACACAGCAATGTCACCTCAGCTGGAAGAAGAACTTATAGAATTGACAACAAACGAAGAAATAAAAATCAAGTTCAAAAATGGATATCAAGAAATATGGCTACAAAAACCGATCCCGCAATTGTACCCTGGATTGTGGTCAATTGTTCAACGATTCTTGATAGCATTCCCATCGTCATATTTGTGTGAACGTGGATTTAGTGCTGTGGCAACGCTGCTTACTAAAAAGAGAAATCGTTTGCGAGTTACCGAACGTGGCGACTTGCGGCTGTTTTTGAGTAAATTGGAACCTGATATCAACAAACTTATTGAACAGCATCAGATTCAACCTTCACATTAGTTTTTATATGAGAATTGATTATGTTTGTTTTATTTTCAATAAAAGATACTCTGCCCGAATACTATAAAGTTGCGTTTCAATAATCAGTTATAAGTACTTAGCGGTTTTTAAGTATGTTTAAAAAGGGGGGCGTTAGAAAATAATTTATTCTTAAAGTGGGCAGTAGACAAAAAAAGGTTGGAAACCCCTTTTTTGAAGTATTAAGGGAAAACTCTTTATTGGATACCATACATGTTAAATTTTGAATCATAATCTTGACTATGTATAGATTAAAACATTCATAATAGCGTAAACTTTGTCAAATTTAACGGCGTACCGTTAATTTTTAACCACTTCTTATAGAATTGACCCTTTTGTCTGGAAGATGATGAAACAGCAGAGCATATAATTTGTGCCTGCCCCACCGCAGCTCGAATCATTTATCTGATGTTTGGCAGGGTCTCTCTCTCGCACTCAGTCCTGAAATATCATTGACCAAATAAACTAATCGTATTGGTTAAGAAGCTGAATTTGTTTTGTGAAATCTGAATACGTGTGAGCCACAATAGACTATTGCGAGTCGCAGTGGAAGGCCTTATAGACCCACTCACCACACACCTAACCTAACCTAATCTCCTGGTAAGAAATCTGCGGAGTCTCTGACTAACGACATATTGAGCGTTGAATTTGGCTCTTGGTGTTTAAGTATGATGCCTAAATTATCAGCAAACAGATTTCTTGTCCAGCTATCATCTCCATTTTTAATTGTTAGGTTCTGCTCTTTACTCGTTTGGTAGATTTCTGTAGCAAGTAATTTATCTGCTCAAATACCGTGAAATACCTCTGGTTTTATTCGAAAATATTTTCAAATTGATCATTGAGTCCCAGGGAAGGTAGGAAGGTGTTAATATCTGTTAAACTCCAATTGGTGAGTTTGTGGATGAATTATTTTTGTGTTGTGGAATGTCTAGGTCGATTCGGAGAAGGATTTTATTAAAGATACAAAACAAAACTTTAACAAACTTTGTTTACAACTGCATAATAAAAACTGATGAAAATCGTCATAAGAAAACTCACGAATTTTATCTAATTCGAAAAGTTTTGCTAGGGGAGGAGAAATAAAAACGTGAGATGAAGCAGTGATTTTCATTGATCAATAAAAACCAATGAACGAGTATGAAAACTTGTCCAAATTTAACCATTACAGCTTGCTTTATATAAAGGCGCGTCCACACTATGACGTTGGTAATGCCAACTAGCAAAGCCAGCGACTGTAAAACCGTCTACATATGTCTACTACTTCAGTAGCACAAAGTTCACAATCCCAGTATAGATTTATCAAATTAATAACTTTCTCGTTCGTCCACTCCATTTGAAAGCACGCGCTAGATTGGATTAGATTTGATGAGGTAGCAAATCGACCTATTTCACTGCGACCTCTTCAGATATATTGTCGTCCTCTAAATATTAATTATATTCTCCAGCATCTTTTCAAGCATCCAATCAGCTTCGAGACTAAGTATTTCAAATATATTGTGGTTTGACTTTGAGTTTCATTGAACCCTTTATTTAAATATTTCATGTAAATTCCGGTCAGTGGCTTCTCATCGTCTAGTAGAAGAAAACGCACATGAGCCTGTCAATCTCACTCACAAGGGTTGTGCTCAGCAGTTTCTTCTTCTAGATGGTAGACAGTTCAAATCACAACTGAAGCCGCAAGAGGCCAGTTGTTGGCACGTTCCCAAAATTGGCAAATATTTTTGGAGAAAGTTGAAAATGTATAAAAACTGTTTTTATGAAATATAATTTTTAGTGGCCAAATTTCATACCTGTCATATAAACAGTTTTCTACATATTGTACTGTCAAAACGTCGTGAGACACCCGGTATAAATGTTTCCCGAAACCTACATTTTATTATGAACGAACGAAGGAACGAAAAATTCCAGATCAAAAAGTCATATAACCCCAATATCTCAGGGCAGGTGTAACCGGGATCTAGGATGCTGTGTGCCATCGTCGGATTATACCTCTCCGTTCGTCCTCCCGCCGTCCCTTTATCGATCTAACCCATATCAGTAGATGTTGTTAGCTTCGGTATCACAAAAGAATGACGGTGTATACATTGAGGAACGCAAATTGCTTGTTCTCGGATTTTTTTATTCTCTAGCTACCAAATGAAATAAGTTTTTACTTCCGAATGATATGCAGGTCTTCCGTGTATAGTATATAGAAGCTGAATGAGTTTTTCAGTTAACAGATTAAATCCGAACATCCGCTGTAATATATGCAATATGGGAGATACGTTCAAACTGTTGTGGATAGAAAAATATTTGTCCTTATCCGTAAGGAATGGAAAAAAGTCTTTAGTACTTATTTCAACTTTATTGATAATATTTTTAAAAATTTTTAAAGTACCACCAAAATACAATAAAATAAATGCAAAAATCTATAGATAACAAATAATGTTAAAGGTTATGGATGCTACCAAAATTCATAGCAGTTATAGGCAGTTCACAGCAAATTGTATAACACGTTGCATAGTTACAATATCCGAATATTTCGCGCCATGAATTTGTTTGGAAGAAACTATAGAAACATGGTTCGACCTTGGCCATATAAGTGTCTACCCCTTGCGCACAATCCTGATTCACCACAAGTATTAACGATTAACTAATCAGCAACAACTTGCGGTTGTTCTAATTACAGAATTTGTAATTAATTAACTACATTCCACTTAGTTATATCTATATAATTATTATTCAATTTCAAGTTAATTTCGTGCATGTCACTGCGCTTGAATATACTTCACTCATTCTTCCTGCCATCACTTATTTTCTACAGCACTACAACTATCTTTGGGGCGGTTTGGGAAAAGGGAAGTTCATTAACAGTGACATTACCTTACGAAATTTAATTTTCACACGAAAGTGTATTAGAGAAAATGGGCTTTGTTACTAAATGCTCGACATTCCCGTTTTAATGACGTTAAATACTTTTTTAATTCGCATTTACCAGAAAATTATTGTGTAGTATTGCGCGAGAGAAGGAAATATTGTGAGGGAAGTGCGCAATGCAACGATGAAAATATTTACAGCCATACGTCGCTAACGTCTCTTATGAATCTACAAGTCCCATTAGAACTGTGACATTGTGGACAAAGAAAGAGCTAATGAGCTAGCCTGGGATTATTAATCGTTTCCAGAACTTGCATTCGGAGCTACCTGGAATTCTTACATCAGAGGATGTATACGGGACTGGGTCGAACGAAAATAAAGAGAGAGGCGCAGTGAAGCTGGCTCTCAATCTTTACCAAAAAACATTTATCAAAGAGCCGTTGGAGCACAGAGCTGGAGAGAGGAATTTTAGGATTAAAATCATAACAATAACGAGTCTTCTCACTGGTCACAGTCAAATGAGAGAACACCTGCACAAAATAGAGCCATACAACGGAGAACTTTCCTGAAGGCAATGTGGTAGAGCGATAGAATCGGCCAGACATATACTATCAAAATTGCATTGGAGACAGAAGACAGGATAGCCTAGACTTACTTCCGAAGAATACAACAGGTAATCGGTGAAGAACCTGTACAAACTGGTATAGGGAACTAGAGTAAAGAATGGGCGGTATCAATACAAACCAAGAAGACACAAAAATTCAAAGAAGTTGAAGTGTAGCTGGCGATAGAACCAGCATTATTACAAAATTTACATTAAAGTGTATCTTGATTTCATTTATCTGGATTCAGGTATTTCTACAATACATCCTGGATTTCGCTCTAGAACTTGATTCACCTGTACCTATGTATCTTTTTTGAAAACCTATAAAACACGTAAAAACGTTTTGAAGACGTATTTTGAGGTGACATTTGATATGGACATGTGTGGCACATCGTGAACTTCGAGTTAAATTCCACGCACTTGAAAGTCGCTCCAAAATACGTTTTTAGACGACGCAATCTGAAAGTTGCTAGTATTCATTTACATACTGAAAGTTGCGTTTTGAGTGTTCCATGTAGTGAAAGTGACAGTTCCGTACTGCAAAACACTTTCGGGACGCTTCCGGGACAATTCAATCAACGAGCCAGGAGAGGTTCATTTTGTGGTTGTTTTATTTTTATTTTTAAGTCTTATTTTATTTAGTTTATAAGATAGTACAAGATAATGTGCAAATAATTAATAAATTAATATTGACATTGCAAATATCATTAAGTACATTGTATTGTTCAATAAATAAAATGTGTATAATTCTCTATTATCTATTTCCTTTCCTCAGTGTAATTGAAAAAGTTTTGGATCTTATGCGTCGTCTAAAAAATGTTGTGTACGCCGCGGCTGACATACTACTTTGTTGGCGTCGTCTGTTGCTCGCCTCGCTTCGCTCGTCTTGCAATTTTCAGACTCGTCCAACAAAGTAGCACTTTCAGTCCTTGACATGCAAATAACTATTTCAACGCGCCCCAGAGTGTCCTAAAAAGTTTCAATGCATCTGAGAGATATTCGGATTTTCCCTAAGTGTTGTAGAAGAAACTGGGATTTATTAAACCATTATCTGATTATGAATATAAATCGTGGATAAAATTTGGGGCCTTTATTTTGATCCGTTATTGAGATGACTCAATTTATTTTTGAAAGACGTTAAAATGACAAAAAAAAATTAAGCTGTGCGGATAAGTGAGTTCACTTGAAAAAGTAAACTTTACAGTATAAAAATAAATTAAGCAATTTAAATAAATCTATCTGATCCAGTTGAGCTGCTAATATGTGCTCATTTAGTTGTAAACTGCTCTTTTGGGCACGCTTCCAGACATTCTGGTCTATATTTCCTAACGTCGTTCACTCAATATTTTGTTCGTTCACTCAATTCACCACCGGTTTTTATTTTCCAATAAACGAGGAGGTAACCTTTTGGAGTTGTTTCCTAGTATATTTATTTCTATTTCCAGTTTTGAAAGACTTGGCGGCATTTGCTTCGGCTTGTAAAATTCTTATTGATGCTCCTATTTTCTAATCTAATTCAACTATCCAACTCTAAGCTGCTAAAAAGCTGCTTTCAATTGCTTTGATCCAATCAATGACATTGATAAAATGGACTCCACAAATAACACGTCTATTTAGATTGGAGTTCACAGAAGCACATCACTTTACTCTTGGAGTGGATTTAGTAATAGATCATTGCGTTCCCACTATTTAGCAACTGCATTTGAATTTAGAATTACATATTAACAATCATTTTAGACTTTGAACGTAGTTTTATTCGTTTAGCTGAACATGATAACAATTATACTCCTCAACGTGTCCAGAAGAATCAAGAATTTTTAATTTTTATTTATTTATTTCCTGTGAATTACAACAATGTAGGCACCTTCATAAGACAATTGTAAATTTTGCGAACCATATACAATGAAATTTTGTTCGCAACGGCTTTTAAAATATTAATTAAGCGGCTACCCTCAAATTTCCTGTTTATTAGGATATGGTGAACTGACAAAGGGAGGCTCTATGCTACATTTAGAAATTAACGGAACACGGCACATATGCGAGACAAAGCAAACTGTCTGAAGGGGGAAAGTGTGAAGTTAAAACAAGGGCTTCAGGCAGTAACGGGCTTGTTATTGAATAAATATTATCTTAGATGAAAAACCAAGTAATCCGATTCTCTACCGTATGAATATTCGAGAAAATAACAAGTTGGTTTTTAAACTTTTTAGTAACAAAAAATTAAGAATAGTCTTCAAAAAGCTGCATATATCAGATATCTTGTGAATGCAACATATTCTATTTAGGTGAAACATCTAGACCTTTGAAAATACGAATGAATGAACAAAAAAGTTTGTAGATATGGAGTTCTTTAAGTCAATTTGTCTTTGCAAGCATGATTGAGAAGAGGAGCATCAAATTATATACATAACATTGAAAGAGCGCAATAATAAAAGACGAGAAATCGAAGAAATTGCTTCAATACAACTGAATGCGGATGAATGAGTAGCTGAAAATGTAAATGTTTGTGGAAACATGTAATCACACTTTCATCCAACCAAAATATTGTGGAAATTGCCGAAAACACAAAATAGGAATGTAGTTTCAGCAACGAAGATCGAACTCTCTGACTAATACAGTTTTTCCACTACTAGCTGTGAAGTTGACAATTATTGCTTCTTCTAGCCAACTGAGAAGTTGAATTTATTAACCTAGGTCAATAATGGACAAATTCAAATATTTTTAGAATTCAGGGATAGTAGTTCAACAAAAACTTGTGCAACATAATTTTGTTTATCCAGGAGATTGTCTTCAACATATTTGCTGTTTGAAATAACCTATCAATATAAAATTATTTGTATGAGAATGCCATTAGTTTAATATTCGCGCTCAACCAAAAATGACTGATGACATAACGAGTGCGTTCATAATATATCGAAAAATGACAGAGTACTTGTCAGTAAGATGACATTGGTCGCGTTCATCACAACGTAGCGCTACCGAAGCGATCATCAATTTCCTGCTGAACGCGTGTTTTGTTGACTGATCAGATTGAGCGATGTGGTATCAGTCGCCATTTTTTCAATCAAAATTAAAATACGCTACACGCTACCGATTTATGATGCATTAACTGTCATTTATGACATATGTTGGAAATATATTATAAATATCTTTGTTTGGAGATATTTTAGTTTGTATTTTAGTGAAAATGAGTGAACAGCTGGAGGTGACTTATTATTTCATTAATAAATTGTATAGTTTGTCAGGAAATTCAACTCTTCATAGTATGCTCCAAAGTGGGGAGCTCTATTTATTGTAATTAAATCCCATTTTTTAATGTTTTGAAGTAATACCTATTACATAATTGTCGTATATATCAAATAAAATTGAGTTGTTGTTGTTGCATTCATTGACATTTGTTACATATATGTCGATGGTTTTATTAGCACGTTCAGCAGAATTACGAACTGATGGATCGATCACTCTAAAAATCGCTACCTGATCAACTTTGTTGGGATGAACGCGACCAATGGTCGCATTCATCACAACGTAGCGCTACCGTAGCGATCATCAATTTCCTGCTGAACGCGTGTTTTGTTGAATGATTAGATTGATCGCTGTGATATCAGTCGCCATTTTTTCTATCAAAATTAAAATACGCTACACGCTACCGATTGATGAGGCATTAACTGTCATTTATGTCATTATGTTAAAAACATAATATAAATATCTTTGTTTGGAGATATTCTAGTTTGTATTTAAGTGAAAATGAATGAGCAGCTGGAGGTGACTTATGATTTTAATAATAAATTGTATAGTATGTCAGGAAGTTCAACTCTCCATATATCATATATCAAATAAATGAATGAAATTGAGCTGTTGTTGTTGTATTAATTGACATTTGTTGACATATTATGTCGATGGTTTTATGAGCACGTTCAGCAGATTTAAAAACGGATGGATCACTCTAAAAATCGCTACCTGATCAACTTTGTTGGGATGAACGCGACCATTGTAAACACTTCTCGTGTTGCGTTTGTGAGTTATTTTTAATTTTTGTCTTAAATTCGGCTTGTAGTGGAAAAAATTGTATACAGGGTGTCCCAGAATTTTTTAGACAGGCTATAACTCTGAAACGGCTGAAGATAGCTTCATAAAATTTGGTATGCTGCAATTGGACGGATTTTACAATAATGCGAATCCCTCATGACGTCAGCGAAATCATGAGCATAGCTATGACGTCATGTCATTATAAAATATCAAATGCAAAGGTGGTCGTGTGACTGCTCATATTTAAGGTCTTTTTATTCTGGAACAAGGCAATAATACCATTATTCTACAATTAAATTCAACACAAGCCTCAAACCTTATAATTTTATTTTCATGTGATTAAATTTGTTTATTGAACTTTTTTATTTATTTTGATCGAAAATACACACCTAAGAAATTTCAACATACTAAGGGCCAGTTTTACAAGAGAGATTTATACTAGGTATAGTTATTCTGGGAATAAAGTTATACCAGAATATATACCTAGAATAAAACTAGTTGGTCTTACGATGCTTTTTACACCGGTATAGCAATTCTTACTCAGAATAACTATACCTAGTATAAATAACTCTTGTAAAACCGGCCCTGAGTGTATTACACGGTTGAATTCAGATTAAAAAGACCTTTATGAGCAGTCACACGACCATCTTTGCATTTGATATTTTATAATGCCATGACGTCATAGCTACGCTGATGATTTCGCTGACGTCATGAGGGATTCGCAATATTGTAAAATCCGTCCAATTGCTGCATACCAAATTTTATGAAGTTATCTTTAGCTTTTTAGAGTTATAGCTTGTCTAAAAAATTCTGGGACACCCTGTATACACCTGGCACCGTATACCGCTCGGGGCAAAGTGAAATAATCTTGGTGCTCGGTCAATAATAATAGTCTTTATCACCTTGGTGTATAATATACTATTATAGTCCACTTTTTCATGTATACTTTTTCACATTTTCCCATACTTTTTCAGCAATATATTCCAGAAAAATTGTTGCTTTTTGAAAAGAAATGACCTTGATACAAAGATTGTCTGTCAAAATACACAAAGAAATATTTACTTTTCGGTTATCATATCCAATACATCGAGAAAGTTAGAGCTCCAGATGATTCATGTAGACATAAATACACATCCTTCTAAACAGCGAACGTCGTGTATCAAATATCAAGCTTTGGACTAGATATAATGTAAACAATCACTAACCCCTTATTGGAGAATTCAATAAACATTGTTATCCTTCTTTTCAAACTAATTTTTAAAGAAGGAACACAAACCCATTATAGTGTCAATTTCGTTTAATAATCGGGTCAAGCATAATAATAGTATGGGAGAAAAAAGATACTCTAATAAATTTAAGTTCAGTTATTCAGTAAAGAATGAGGAATAAAGTGTTAGCATTAGCGTGAGTATTGTCTCCTTCTTTTTATTATCCATTATTTAGTTTTATTAATTGTCTACATTTGTTCGTCTCATAACTTTAATTGCACGGTAATTTAGTTTTTTTTGTTTTTTCTTCTTATTTTTATGTATTCAATATTAGCTATTTAAAGATAAAACGTTCAGAATAAATAATACCTGATTGAGTAGTAACAAAACAGGCAGACATGCCTAGGTAAAATGCTCAATTAGGTGTCTTTATGTACGTTCATAACTACAAATATCACTTTATTATCAATATGTACTTTACTATGGAACTAATAAAAAACTTGAAAAAACTTATCTGGAAAAAAGCTGGGAAAACAAATTAAAAAGTACAAAAAGTAGGATTTGAATTATAAAAACATCTGTAAGACTCACGTACGCCACATAAAATGTTTAGAAGTATCAAAGGAGTCAAAAATAGACTGAGAAGTTGGGATTTTGGAGAATAATTGGGAGTACAGGAAATAGAGGGATTGGCTTGAACTCGAGAACGTTTTGGAGAGATCATGTTGAGGGTGAAGTGGACTTGAACTCAGGACCGATTACCCGAAGTCCTGTAGACAAACCACTGAAAGATGATACTTATATTGGAGCTCAGCATGATTTAGTGCAAAAATGTAGATTCAATACTTCAATTAATACGTCAGCAATTGTTAAATATATGCACAGTTTTACTGTGTGCTTGAAATAATTAGAAATGCCAGTGAAATGGAGTAAAGGATTTGAAATTGAAATTATTCTCGCTCTGCTTTAATAACACTAATAAAACTGTACATTTCACATCTTTTTTCTACATTTATATGAATAGAGCGTTGTTTTTCCCGATTATTAAACTCATTTGGATCGATAAAACGTTTTTGAGCCATATTTGTATTGCACTCAATAATAATTGAATCGAAACACAATTGTCAATAATCCATGAGCTTTGCATGAAGTGCTTCAATTTAATTGTCGGATTTGTTAATTATTTAAAATGACGGGGTCCCGTCAGACGCTAATTAAATGTAAAACTTGTTTCAACTATCCATACATTAATTTATTCATGTAAACATTCCACAATTTTTAGTTTAAAACGACACGGATTGACACTAGCATACAAAAAATCGGATACATTTTTTGAATTTGAAAAATATTTTCATTGATTTTAAATTGCCACATTGAAGTTAATTTCATAATTACAATTGAGTCAAACCGATCGACAACGATTTGGAACTGTATTTGTGACACTTTTCTTATTTTTTTATATTTTGCATGCTTCCCGAACAAAATTCTTGGACGTTATAAAGGAAACCTAAATTTCACTCCTCTCTTGAATTATATTGATCCAGTTCTCATATCTCCTTTTGGCAAATTAGTGCCCTATAAATTGCTATAAACCGCGCAAATTTTGGGCAATTGTCCAATCGAAGGAAAAATGCTTTTTTGATTATATTTCAAACTTAGTTTAACTCCCAAAAATGGCAAGAGTCCAATTACATTCAATTTACACACAAGACGGTGATGCAAAATAACTTTGGAAATAGTGATTTCCACGATATTTTGGTTTGCGAGAGTCTCGTCTCGTTTTCGAGACAATACTTTAAATTTCTATCGTCTAAAATTTCACTCGAGAGTCTCGCAAAACTCTTGAAGTATTGCAAACTTTAGATGTCACTTCAAGGGTTTTGGGCATAGGTTTGTTCAAGACTCTAAAATTAGAAAATACAACCATTATCGAACGACAAATTTGTGATGACTCTGATGCGGATGATAAAAACAGTGACGAAAACGACATAGAAAATAAAATTGAGGAGGACTAATTTCAATTGAATATAAATATCCAGAGAGAGTTTTGTTATACTTTATAAATGATCCTTAATATGGTTGTGGGAAATAATTCTAAGGCAAATGGTGAAAATAGAGGAAATAAAAAGGTTATTACCGGTATATGCTATATAGTATTGGTTTTGATGTGCTGCTTGATGTTATTCATGACATTTAACAACTTCTTCACTAAACTTTGACTTGTTCTCCTTGTTATTGTGTCTGAGGTATTTGCTTATGACCTCCTTTTTGGGAAAACGAAGCTTAAATTGGATTAAATCACAACGGGGTCGATTGGCATTATGTTTTCAAAAAGTCGGATACAGTTCCGATACTTAAACTGCCTTTAGGTTCGTGCATTTACAGTTCCATGCTCTTCCAGATCTGCCAACAGCTGGTGCCAACACAAAAATAGAATCTGGCGGACTTGATTGTGGTTAATTTTTCCTTCAACACCAACAGGTTTTTCAGGGGGCATGGTTTTAGATCCAATGAAATACACAACAGTCACAGATAAACTAGCTAACCGTCTTAAGATATCAAAAAATCAAAAATATTCGTCAGTAAATGATTGTTCAAAACACAACCTCAAATTTCAATAATAAAATAGCCGTCGGCATGAAGTATCCTTTATCTACGATCACCTTTAAAATTAGGCATTTACGAACCAAAAAAAATGTGTGAAATCATACATTATACATACGTTAAAAAGCGTGCGTGAATGAACAATGCTTTTTATATGGGACTTTCATTATAACACCCAAAAGCGTGCGTGAATGACCAATGCTTTTTAAATGGGGTTTTCATTTTAACACTCTAGATTATCTAGTTGCCTTGAATTTAGTCGTTTGTTGTATAAACTTTTGTACTGACAGTAAATTTGACAGAAGTGTCAGACAGTGAAAAATATTTGTTACTTTAAAAAAAGACAAATTACCCAATGTTATAATTAGTAATTTGAATAATTTTCCTCATTTTAGTGTAAATATGAACTTAAATAAATAATAATAAAGAATTCGTTGTGTATATATTTGTTTATAGAAAATTCATTTTTATGTTTTTTAACCCCTTCAGAGCACATTTTTTTATTTTTTCTTCATGTGCTCGTAGATAAACTTTAGTATGACACTTGTGCCAAAGAATACACCAGCCTAACAAGAAGCGAAGCCTGACGCAATCTCTTTGATGTTTTGGTAACAAAAATGTATGACCTTGAAAGGCCGATCTTGACAGATAACTTATTAAATACACTGAGAAAATGATCAAATGTTCAAATATCAACGATATAATTGGTCGACAAAATGAGGTATGACAAGTATCTTATTCTAAAAATGGCTCCTTTCAGACATGCGCATATAAAAAAGGATCGGGAGCTTCGCTTCTTGTTAAGCTGGTGTATTCTTTGCTTGTGCGGAAGTACTTTTGCGCACTTGTTGCGAAAAAGGCACTCGCTACGCTCGTTCCTTGCATTTTCGCAGATCCGTGCGCAAAAGTATAACTTTACGCACTTGTATGATAAATAACTATTGTAAAGCCATGGAACGGTCGTTACGGAGCGAAATAGATAAACAAGACCGATTTTGGTCTCTGCGCAAGACAGTTGGCAAACTTCATGTGGCTTCTTCTTATGTGTGGAACGGAGTATACACTCGCTCACTCGAGAATACAATTTTATCGATTCATGCCAAAATCAGCCAGGCTGGCAGGAAGAACCAGAAATACAACTAAAATTCACGACTTCATTTTGATGTAGAATTAGACTCAAATTATACTTTACAAATGGTTTCAAGAATAATGACAATGGTTTCTTTTAGAAAATTTTCATGTGAATGTTTGTTGATTCGAATTATTCAAGAAATGCACTATTGATGTGGTTGATTAGGTTATTGGATATTCAATTAAAATTACCACTGTTTATTACCATCGTAAGTATGAAGCCATACTTTAAGGCAACATATACTAGTATTCTATGATACTCTGTTTAATTAGTAAAGGTATGCTCGGCAATAGAATGAACCAGTCGTTTCACAGGAAATACATTTTTCCATTCGTCAGTTCTACAGGATATTGGGGGAGAAAGGAAATATCGATTATGAATTATATATGCGTGGGTAAGTTGTAGAATTATGTGAGTGAAAATTATGATGCGTTGATAAGAATCGTAAATGGAATTGAGAAAACGTATTGAAATTGGATTATGTAATAAATATTTAAGGGTTAATATTATTGAAATTTGATTGAATATTTATGTGTGAAGTGAAAAAACCCCTCAAATATTATCCTACCAAAAATTGATAAATTCAATTAAGTAGATTTAAATATATGCTCTACAGTCCTTGTAGACCCATTCCTCCGTTCTTTCTTTTTTCCAATTTCGTATTTTCAGCTTATTTATATCAGAAATCATCTTTTTCTGTGCCTTCCTCTTCACTTTTTCACAATTATAGTCCTATTGAGCGCCATTTTTGTCATTAATTCTTTGTCTAATCTTTTTACCTGTTCCAACTACCTTTACATCTGTGTTTTTATTTCTTCATTTGTTCTCCTTCTCCACTTCACAGTTGTTTTTATGTCGCCGAAGATAGACTGTTTATATAAACTGGAAATAGAATATCTATGATCTCTTGTTCTATTTTGGTCGTCCTCTCCTCTTCCTTTTCTATTAACTTCTTTATATCTCTTATTTCTTCGTTGAAATTTCTTGTAATTGTTTCAGATTGCTTGAAATTTTCTATTTCTATTTCTATGATTTTTTCAGTAAGTTGCTTAATAAAATCTTTGGTTTGAGACATGGTGAAAGTATGGATTTGATTTCATCTCCCGTACTCTCTTTCTTTCTTTCTTTCTTTTATGGTATAGTTAACTCACAGATTTATATTTTCACTGTTGAAATTTCATTCAATTTTTGTAGTAGTTTTTCCCACTTCCTCAATAAGTTTCATGAGGAGCTTCGAAAACATTCAATCGACTCGACGAAAATAGTAAAGTCCATGTTTTAGTTTCGTTCGTCACTGTGGGTTTTGTTTTGTTTCAATTAATTTCAACAGTCTGTTACCTTTCGTAGTTCTCGACTTATTTTTTGTTGAACATTCCTAATTATTGTTATTCCTAAATAAACAAATTTGTTTACTTTTTGCAAAGTGTACTCGCTTTTCGTTTTCACTGGCAGATATTCTTCGTGTCTCCCAGGACAATTATTTTCTTTTCTTTCTTTGAATCTACTAGAACCGTTAAATAATCTGATTTAAAATTGTACCAACTGTCTAATAAAACAGTTGACTTGACTCACACTGTTACCAACCTTGAAGAGAGTTGATTTTTCAGGTTATTTTGTTTCCTGTATTCAGAAGGGTCATTCTTGTAAAGGATAGTCGAAGAATAATAATTTCCCAGCGTTTTTCCGTTAAAAAAGCGTGAAACTAGATCTCATGAGTCCAATAACATGTTAAACAGCTCACCTGGCTCTAAGTTAATAAAGAAGTGATAAAATCCCCGAATCACAGCTGTATAAGCAAAACAAATTAGATTTAAAAGCAACTTATTACTTTTATAACCAAATATATAAATTCAGATCTACATGATTACTGTGTATTATAAAGAAAAACAGAATATTACGCAATAACAGCCTTGTAATCACGTAATTATTATTTTTCTCTTAAAAGGAGATCAACGTACAAGGGAATTGAGTCTGCACGTGACAGCTTGACATGTTTATCACAACGTTTATATAATAGCCAATAATTGTGAAAAACAACTGCTTTATTAAAATCGAAAAACTAGTTACGCTCGCCGGGAGAAAATTATAAAGACGAAGGAATAGATTTGAATCTATTTATTCAATTAATGTTTTCAGTGATTAAAATTGAACTGAAATGGTATATTTTATAGACCAAGGTGGTGAAGACTATTATTATTGACCGAGCAACAAGGTGTGAGGTTTATAAATGCCTTCAATACCATGGTGTATACCTATACAAATTTTTCCACTACTAGCCAAGTTTAAGACAAAAGTTCAAATTAATTCACAAACGCACCACGAGAAGCGTTTACTCCGTCGTCTGACTGACAAGTACACTGTCAGTTTTCGATATATTATGAACGTACTCGTTATGTCATCAGTCATTCTTGGTTGAGCGCAAGTTTTGAACTAATGGCATTTTTATTCAAATAATTTTATCTTGATAGGTAATTACAAGCAGCAAATATGTTGAAGACAATATCCTGGGTATCCCAAAATTCTTAAAATATTTGAATTTGTCAATCATTGACCTAGGTGGATAATAGAAATAATTATTAACCACTAATTGAGAAATTCAACTTCTCAGTTGGCTAGAAGAAGCAATAATTGTCAACTTCACAGCTAGTAGTGGACAAACATTTATAGTGGGAATCTGTAATAGACGTGTAATAAAACAATTGTTTTATAAGTGTAATTGAATCGTTAGGAAGGATAATGTCATAAATCAGATATAACAAATGGCTGTTGGTTCTGTTTTAGAGAAAGTTCAATTCTTTTTACGATTCGATACACTATTTGTAGCAAAAACCGTTGGGCTTCAAAAAATAATCGAAATTTATTCCACTCGAGTGTTTTTACGTTGTTTTTCAGTGGAGTAGAAAGTGTTTTATTGAATGTATCGGTGTGTTATGTGAAATTGAGCGTTATTATATGTAATACAGTCTGATTGCGTATCCTTGGTTGTTTCTGTGTGTAGATAGTTGAGTTTACTTATATGCAGTGGATTGTTGATTGCAGTTTTGTATTATCGAATGAAATTTTGTTGTAATTGCATGATTTTCATTTGTTTTGTGTGTGATCGAGATTTCTTATATTATTTCCGTGGAAATGAGAGTTTTCAGATGCTGATGAGTGTTTTTATGTGTTTTAACGAATTTTTTGGTGTGTTATAACGTGCAATTATTGGATGTAATAACGTATTATTGTGCGCTCTCAATCATTTTTGTGAATATAAGACTGTTCTTGTTTTATCGATTCATATGTTCTTGTGAGTTTTTTAGTGCGAATGGGAGTTTTTGAATGTTTTCGAATTATTGATAGAAACTTTGTTATAATCGCATGATTTATATTGTTTTTATGTAAATTTGAGTGGTTTTGTGTGTAATTGTGGTTTCATGTATACATTTTAGTGAAACTGACTGCTCTTCTGTTACATTTAATCTTTCGATATGTTGTAATGAATGTATTATTGTGAGTTATTGAATGTAATAACGTATAATTATCAGTTCTCAGTCGCTTTTGTGTGTTTTAGAATGTTCTTGTCTGTTTTGGTGTCTTATTAAACGTTTCGGTATGTTATTTTGTGCAATATTGCTCGTTCTAAGATATAATAATCCCGATAATAACGTAATAATTTCACTACCGGTGAATGCTCTTGCTATTTTCATTTTAGAATGCAAGAATTCCCTGCTCCAAACAAATTTTCCTAATCTGCTTAATGGTCTAACTATCAAGGTGCTATGAATCATTACGAGGCTTTGGTTATCAGTAACTCCACTTTTTCTAAACTACTTTTCTGTTGGAGCAAGTACATAGCAGCTGTGTGTACACGGTTGTCCGAAATGTAGAGAGGAGAATCGCAAATAATTTCGATAACATATTTTTCGTGCAGTTATTTTGTCCACCCCTGTACTCACTCAATTGAGTCGAGTTGACCTAAAATCAATAATTTGCTGTAGGTAACTTATGAAATTCTAGATCTATTGTATCTGTACGTATTCCGACGCGCGTGATGGATGTCTGCAACAGAGATTGTATAAACTATTATTTTCAGTCTATCAACTGCATCAATCCAAATTGTATATTATGCTCCAACCATGTAGATACTTTATCTTTCGCACAATATTTCTGTTCACAATTCGTTATATTACTGAAATAATTTATCATATCGAAACCTATTATTCTGAAATAGACTCTATGGCAAATAGACTGGCTAAATTTTATGAAAGCAGCTGGAGAGTGGAGAAAAGATAATATTGAAATATTTGAGATGCTTCATAAACATGGGGTGACATGGGGTCAACTTTTTGTGCTCTTTTTGTTCTTGAGAAAACGTTAAATTATTAGTAGAGCTTATCGTTTTGTTTTTGTAGCTAGTGTCAATCAGAGCTTGGAATATTGAATGTATGGTGTATGTAAGGGGTTTATAATGTACCAGTTCATGGGAAAAAGTTTTAGTATGCCTTCCGACCATATATATGTATATCAACAAAAAAGTTTGACTAAATGAAATATTGTTAAAATTTTACGAGAGATGGATAGTGGAACGTATTTGCTGGTGAAGGTGTTAATAATAATAGATATGCCGAAGATAGCAGCTAAGTAACTAAGGAAGGGTAAATTAATAGTTTTTAGAGTTGTTATACCTAGTACAAAAGTGAATGTTTGCCGAGAATTCTTTTAACGTCTGATGATGTCGAAGCAGTAAATATGGTACAATTGGTACGAACCTATGCATCAATGAGAACCAGCGACGTATTCTTAGAAACAACAAATGTATGAAGCAGCCTGTAGGAGCTCATACTTTTGGAGACATGTCAACAAATTGCAATATTGTAGTGTTCATTAAGGCTATGATCCGAAAGTAACTGTCCGTAACCACGGTTAACCGCTTCGGTTGACAGATAAAACTGAAAAATCTAGTTGTATTCGGGACACAAAACCGGTAAAAGTACGAAACGGAAATATAACCTGAAATACATTCCCCAAAACGACACCGAGATACACGTCAAAATAGCTACTATTTATGCCATCAGTTACAAAATGCCCAATTTTGTGTAACGCGTGTAACTCACAGCAGCAGCAGGTAATGCTCTATTATCAGTAATTCCCAAAAAGTCAAAGGCAGTTTATGATTTGACATACGAAAAATTTGTTACGAGAAGAAAGTTAAACATGTTAATGAGAAAGTTTTACTTGCATATTTTGAGGGTAATAAAGATCTAAAAGTTTCCACATTATGGACACTTTACTCAATGTTAAGGTCTGAACTAAATCTGAAAAGGAATATTGATATTAAAAAATATACAAATTTGGTGGCATATATCAAAAGACAAGCGGACGGGTACAGTGCTAAAAAGTCAAAAGTTTTTATTAAAGAAGATTTTGCCAAGTTTTTAGTGGAAGCTGATGACCAAGAATACGTAATGGCTAAGGTTGCAATGATAATTGGAATGGCAGGAGCATGCAGAAAAGCAGAATTAACATTTCTTCCAGTTGAAAATGTTATAGACGAAGGAAGCCATTTTCGTGTTGATATCCGACCTTCAAAAACAAAAGTTATACGGCAGTTTGCAATTACCACTGGAGACATTGAAAATACGAAATATTGAGAAAATATATTAAGTTGCGTCCCCAGGTTCTTAAACACAGCAGATGTAAAATATGCGAATGGAAAATGTACCAGAAATCCTGTGAGAATTAACACATTTAGCAGTCTGCCAAAAGTTATTGCACAATTTCTTGGTCTTTCAAATCCTGTTCTATATACTGGCCACTGCTTCAGAAGAAGCTCTGCCACTTTCCTAGCAGACAGTGGCGCTGATATTTTAAAATTAAAGAGGCATGGAGGTTGGAAATCTACCTCTGTTGCGGAGGGATATGTTGAAAATTCCATGAATAATACAAAAACTTCTAGCGCAAGAAATTTTTTGGGAAACATCTAATGCAATGTGCGCCGCTTCCCAAATAACAGCAAGTTCGAGCTATGAAAAAAATATGTATAATTGTGTTATCAATATTTATAATAATTAATTAATTTATAATTTATGTTTTTAACTTGTATTATAACAGTTTAATAAATAGAATAATTCTTTTTGTCACTAATTTTGAAATACATTTTTCGTCACCAATTGCATAAAATTTTACTTCATGCAACTAGTTACAAAAAGTAAGACGTTTCAAAATGTCAATCAGTTTTAAAAAGTGTCACTTTATATGTCAAAATTAGAAAAAATAATTTTTTGAATATTTGAGTTGTTTTTAAACATGGACAATGAGGCTGCTTTCGTGTTTTACTTTTATTCGTATTATGATTCGTTTATATGTTTTATTTTTCCCTTCGATGGTGAAATAATCTGGAATAATCAGCTAACAAAATTAATAAACAATAATAATGCATGTCGCGTGACAGCGATGACAGTCGAAACCGAAAGTAACCGGGCTCCTAATGCTGGTTACTAGTTTGACAGTTCATTAACCATATTTCAGGAAACCGTGTTCCAAGAATAACCAGATTTTCAGCAACCACCATTTTTTGGTTACTATCGGGACGGTAAACCGCAAACCAGTTACTTTCGCACCATAGCATAAATGTACAATTTCCATGGTATACCCAGATATTTTTTCACCATAGTTCTCAGTAGTACTCAGTCCAATTTACAATTAATTCAGTCCCTTGCACTTAACTGATATTTAAAATATTTTGTTGACTCCGCCTCTGCTTCATTAGATATTTGATTGGTAAATGTCACTTGACCCAATTTTTCTTTCGATTCAGTCTTGCTTGCTGAAAATTTAACAGACCCCAAAGTATTTTGTAGAAGTATAGACTGTATTATAACTATACAATTTGAGTCCAGATTCGATAAAATAATTGATACGAACAAACCCGTTTTTTGAAATATTTCGCTGATATTTCTAAATATTCCTATAAAAAGATTTCCGTTCCGTTGAAAACGCTTTATCCACTGTTTTACGTTTTATCCGGTTCGTAAATCTGAAACCACTTACACAGAAAAGAAAATTTAACAGTGGTAATTCTAAAATTATTACAATTGCAAATCGTCATTTTATTTTCCATTCAAATAGCATGTCCTATATATCCCAGATTTCAGTTTTTACGTGCTATTTTCTAACAAGCGCATGCGTTCTCCATGTGAATTGCGTTGTGGCACAGATAAACTCCAAAAGATCAGCGCAGTAACCCAAAAAAATAACACAACTAATGTGGCAGAGGATTATTCAAATTATTAGAAAATTGAATGACCAACCAATAAATCAAAACTAATTTTAGATTTCAAAAGGAACTTGTATTAACACTTATATTGTATTGAATATCTTCTCTTTTGTACACAAAACTGTGCTTATTATAGCAATTTCCTAGTATACAAAATACAAATGATCACGGACACAATTGCCCACTGTATTTCGGTTGTTTGCGTAACAATGTTTGTGATTGGCTTGGAAACGGAAATTTGAGAGAATAAAGCAGAGTGGTAGATACGTTTGTTGCTTGATGATTTGGAAATGTACGATATTCGGTTAGCGTTTGATGAATTTTTGAATAGGAAGTTGAGGAATGAAATGGTTGATAAAGCTGTTGATAACTACGTTGAATAAATTGTTAAAATTTTCATTACATCATTATGCATTTATGTTTTGACTTTTGTGTCAAGTGGACGAGGAAAAAGGTAGTGAAGTGAATACTGTAGTAGTCACAATTTTGTAAAGGTTGGATGGAGAGATTTTGTTGTTGTTTTTTTGTGAAATAATTTAATGTTACCTTGCAGTCTTTGCAGTTGTGAACGATGGAATAATTCTGAGAACAATCATAGCGAGTGAGCAGATCAGCATGATTGCAGGATAGAATCCTGGCAAAGTTATCGACTTCGATGAGTCTTGTAAGAAGTCGATGGCAGGTGTTGGAGTCCCCGTGGAAGGCGGCCTCGGGGAGCGCCTTGTCGACAGCGTGTTCACAGCAGTGGGGCATCCGGAGTCGGTGCAGCACCTCACGCCTGCGCTGGGGCGGCACGTCTCCGCCGCAGACTTCCTCTTTGTGCGAATCTTGCAAGTAATGAAGGCACTGTTTAGATCTGTCTGAGGTATGACAGGGCGGCGGACAGAGAGTCGTGTCGTCGTCGGCAGAATTGCTGCAATAATTAGACTTAGATGATGAAAGTGACCACGTCGGAGAATCGCCAACACCGTCAACGTCAACGGAGGAGGCGTCGTCGTCGTGTTTGGAAAGCGGTGACGATGAGCTGGTGACAGAGGTAAAATTGGCGGCGAACGCCAGGCCGGCCATCAGGAGCAGCGATGACAGGCGGCCCGATCGAGGGGCCCGGGGCATTCTGCGGGACAGGGTGCGGTGGCGGCGACGGCGTCAGCAGCTACGGAAACCGGGAGCATCGCTGCGGGCGGCCGGAGTGCCCCCCCTCGCGGCTCCGAGTGCCCCCGGGATCGACGACGGTGTGCCTCCGAGGCTCCCGGCTACAAGAAGGCTGCTCCAAACTCCAAGCGGGCCCCCCACAATCCTCGCTCATGCTGCATGCTTACCGCCGGCATAGAAGAACGAGGTAGTGGAGGAGGTGCAGGAGGGCCTCCTAGACATCTCACATCACTCACTCTAAGACACTTGTCGCGTGACCGAAACTCTAACACTGAAAACTACGAAACGTTGGGCCGCCATCTTTACTCGAAGAGGTAAATGCGGTGTGATGATGGTCAGAGTCGTCGTCGTCCTCCCCGCCCGGGCCGAAGCTGTGGCACCGGCCGTTTCTCACTCGACACTGACAGCACCGACGGCGGCGCAATAAAGCGCCGGCGCCGGCGCGATCGATACCTATCGCCGCCCGCCTCTCATTTCATTCCATACATTCACTCCGATTCACTTACACAGTGGACCAAATTACAATAAAAATAATAGAGAATGCGCTTTTCGTTTTC
>CAJUYH010001968.1:36457-73981 GCA_910591685.1 Galerucella tenella | reverse complement strand
TGTTTCTCTGTACTCTGCTGTAACATTGATATATCACAAAATTACTTGAAAAGGTAGGAATTAAACCTAGAAAGAAGCAGAAGGTACCCGATTATACATAATTGAACTGCCGAAATTTCTTCAATTAGATCCAAAACTAACTTCATTTTTTGAGATATAGGTACTCTCAATAAAGTAGATATACAATGTGCATTTTTGGTAAGGCGGACCAAGACGGCACAAGAGAATACATTCTGATAATTTAAATCTGACTGAAGATTCTTATTCAGCAGGTCAAAATGCCAGAGTAAAGAAAATTAAGATGATGGATTTCCATACATAAAGTTGTTAGTACACAGTTACAGTTTGTTGCCATTTCAAAAATGGTTCTTTCTATCATTGCATAAATTAAACTTAGCTACGCGACTATTTTGACCAGTAACTTTGACAAGAAAAATCAGTTCCAAACTGGGACATCTTGTTGAATCATTATTACGCTGCCTCGTGAGGAGCATACCTCTCGATTCCAGCGACCTCTTCCGAAAGGAAGAACAATTCAAACAAACCTCCAATCTCTTTAACGTTTTGGAGCAGCCTACATGAAGTAGGTGGTCCCATGGAGAAAATCTAGGTTACTACTACAATCCTATAATTATCAAGTGTAAAGCCAGCGAAATCTGAAAATATATGATGAAAATTAATTCTGAAAATTCGGAACACGAAACAGAAATTTGTTTTTATTATAATTAAAAGTGGTTATTAAAATGATTGAAGCTCCAGCTTGCATATTAACGAAAGGATTTTTGTAATGAGAAGATAATAAAATTGCTCCCGTGAATTATTGAACTTCAACGTTTTATGAAAATTGAAAAATTAAAAATCTAGCCTAACACTTTTCAACCGAATATCAATTTTTTGTTATTGAAAAATAGATGAAAAATCCAATGTAATCAAATGTTAACAGCGGACCATAAAATAAATAAAAGCGTTTTTTTTTAATTTTGGTGGGCCAAAAAGTTTCCCTAGAGTCATATGAAGTGGGCATAAAATTGTAATATAATGGTTTGTTTTCTGCACGAACTTTTTTCTGTTTTCTTCTTGGTTAATGGAACTTTAATCATTTTATGGATAAGTCCTAGTGTTGTGTAATATTAGTGATGTTTTGTATATTCTGTATGTCAAAAGGAAGTTTATAGAAAATCGCAAATGCGTAGGTATTTCTTGAACATCTCACAAAGTATGTTACTAGGTTTGTTTATGTTGTGAATAAGTTTGAAATCTTTAAAAAATTGGCCACTTGTCAAAGAAAATTTTTGAACTACATGTGGCTCCCGCCCTCTAACGGTGGGATCAGATATTTCAAACATTTTTGAGTGCTTGCCTTTTGGGTGTTTGTTATAATTTTCCTTTTATTAAAGTTCTACAATTATTTCATTTTGCATTTTGAATTCTCTCAGACACCCAGTACACAATATACCTTATTTACGTTCTATTATATCTTTTTACATGTTGATTTTTTTCTTGGGTCGAAAACATTGGATTTTTCGTTATAAAAGGTCAGTTCAAGAAAATATTTTGTAATAAAATCAATACCACCTTCTGTGACAATTTTATTCATCCACTGCCCTCTATCCAAGGGTAGTTGATATTATTTAAAAGTTTTCTCTAATGAATTTCCTAAGCAATAATCGCTCTTGGGCAATCTAAATTGAAAAAGGTAAAATAGTAATGTAAATGTAATTTTGTATATACAATTTTTCCAATACTAGCCAAATTTAAGACAAAATTGAAAATAATTCACAAGCGCACCACGAGAAGCGTTTACCCCGTCGTCTGACTGACAAGTACACTGTCAATTTCGATATATTATAAACGTAGGTACTCGTTATGTCATCAGTCATTTTTGGTTGAGCGCGAATTTTAAACTGATGGCCTTTTTATAAAAATAATTCCATCTTGATAAGTAGTTTCAAGCAGCAAATATGTTGATGACAATCTCTTGGGTATGCAAAATTATGTTGCACAAGTTTTTGTTGAACTACTATCCCTGAATTCTCAAAATATTTAAATTTGTCCATTATTGACCAAGGTTGATAATAGAAAATTGTTAAGCAATAATAGAGAAATTCAACTTCTCAGTTGGCTAGGAGAAGCAATAATTATCAACTTTAAAGCTAGTAGTGGAAAATAGTTATTTGTTCAACTAGGCAGCAAAGTAGTAGATTGACTGCCGAGGCTGAATTCAGGAATGCAGCTAAGAAAATCTACTTTGCTGCCGAGTTGAATATATAATTTTTTCTCCGATTGTTCATAATGATATAGGAGGATATTGTATTTGCAAATTATCTGAGGAAAGAAAAGTGGCCTATTCGTTCAAAATTGTAGTAATTTTTACCATCAATGTTAATAACAACTAAACATATGTTTTTAAATTCTTGTTAAAAGTGTTATGTAATGATTGCTGATAAATATTTACGTCAAATGTTTCATTCCAATTGAGTATAATCAAAAATAAAAGTACCCACTTTGCTGCCTAGGCAGGAAAAGTAATACTTTGCTGATTGATATGTGTCAGCAAAATTAATATTTGCTGCCAATCGGAGAAAAACATCTTTTTAAAACCTGATCAAGCCCATTTTGACTGCGAAAACTTCGGACAAAACGACTAAACCGTTTTTATTTTTTCCATTTTTCCAACAAATCAGTGAAAAATGCATTGAACCGGAGCTTCTTCAATCTCCAGAGGTAGGAAGTGAATAAAAAAAGCATTTAGAAAATATAATTTATTTATTGCTGAACGACAAAAGAAATTTTCTCAGTTTTCTGTACAAAAATTATTGCATCATATATGATTTTAGATAACAAAATTAGTTTTAAAACTTTGCGCAAAATTCATAAGTACAATTTTCTTTTTTTATTACAATAAATTATCATATAATGTAAGGCTTACAACGGTATTTTATGCTTTGTAAAAAATATGAAACAAATCTTATACCATCAAATAATTATGATATGTTGTTTTCCGGTACAATTTAAAAACTAGAATAACAATATTATTTATAGTTAAATTTTTTATATAAAAATGACTGGAAATTTGAAATGATAAATATGTTAGTTCAATTTATAATATTTCACCAAATAAAATTGTTTTTGTACATCTAATAATTATTTTGAATAATAAACTCATTTGGTTCATTTACAAATTGAAATTTGCTACAAATTGAATGAATTCCTTCGTTAAGTTTTCATTTTAATTTCTTACAAGCTTAATTAAGTAGTTGTTTTTCAGATCAAAAGAAAATATTATATTGTTTAGTGTATATAATTCAAGATTTAATCAAATAATAATTTCCACTTAGGATAGAAGACAACTTTAAATCAAAGTAAACTCAAAATTCATCCTTTTATAATTCAAGCTAGTCCATTACATTTTCGATTGGCAATAATGGACAATAAATATTCGATTTCTAATATTATGAAATGTGATTTAATTATTTTAATCCGAATTTTATTAATATTGTCATCCTAATACCAGCCATACACGCTGCGATCTACCGAAGAGATCTACCCGCACATCTAGACTGGACCGAGTGAATCTGTATTATATAAATAGAGCACTTGTAGTGTCATTGCAAACCTTCCTTCTCGTGTCAATACAATAATTGGGAAGGGTACAACACTTAAAACAATAAACTATTGAGAATACGTCAATTTAATATGAGCCTGACACGGTAGCAGGATTAGCGATACTAACAGTTATTAAATGTTCAAGAAATATAATTTTTTTTCTATGTATTTTTTCTCATGCTGCTGACGTCTATGCCAACTATATGCAAGACCTTGACTTTATCAAAGAAAAATAAAATATAACATTAAATCATAAGATTGGTAATTACAAGCTTAGTTTCAGAATTTTATTAACCTTTCATCTGTTTACATTTATCGTAGGTTTCTGTTGTAATATGTGGTTTTGCGGTATAAGTAATGTTGAAACTATATTCTATTTTCATTATTCTAACCTTCGTAAGTTTAAACAAGACAATTAAATAATACAATGAATCTTCATGAGATATACAATTCGGTACCTGGTGTGGTTACTATAATATTTTATATCTTCTATATGCTCCTTGTGGCATTACTCATTCTTTTTTCTCTTATTTTTTTTTGGGAATTAAACCACAATAATGTTATAATATTTTATAGCAGGACATAAGAAATAGAAACTGTTGGAAAATCTTCAAAGCATAATAATAATTAGTCATAGTCCATAAAATATTACTGGTTGGTTATTCAACAAAAACTGTGACTCACTCATTCCAAATGAATGAGAAAACATATCCACTAAATATTCTTCTAATAAAAGTCAAATTAATCACAAAATATAGGAGACAGAAATGTTTTAGCACTAACTACTTATAATTTTTGCTTCAATTGTATAAAATAAGTACAAGATACAACTACATATGTTTCTGTTAAGCTTCCGAAGGTTACTATAACTATAATTAAGAAAAGGAAATGCTTGACGTGGAATAATAATAATTATTTGGCTTCAATATAATGAATGAGTTAAAATAATATTATAATACGTATAAACTAAAAAATTCTAATGAAATCACATTTGTTAATAGTTTCAGTCAAAGCAGAATCGTTTATAAAACGAAAAAATCGCTTCGTCAATTCTATAAAACACTAGTTAGAAACATCGCCGTTAGAGTCACTAGTGTCACTAGAAATACCGATGTCTCTGCACGGCCCACAGAGCTTCCGTTTTCCTTAGAAAACTCCTGAGGTGGTGGTAACTCGGACATGTCATGGTGTACATCTAAAAAATTTGTAATTATATTATTGTCGTGTATTATATACACATTTTTATTTATAAAACAGAACAGACAATCGGTGTATTTATATAACATTGATAAGTGCGACAAAAAACATAATATTTGTACGTAATTACTCTTTGTGCGGATCTGTATGTTTAAACATAATTCTGCAAATTCATTTTTCATTTTTTATTGAAATACCTAAATTGTTGACATTTTTTTTTTTTTCTGCTAAATCTTGTCTTATTCATTTTTTATGATGGCAAATGTTCCAATCGTCTTTCAACTCAATTTATGGTAAATGATATTTAGGAAAACTTATTTCATGATATTTTTTGACAAGTACTTCTAGATTTATGGATAATGCTAACTGAAACTATGAATTTTCGAAAAAAAACTCCCGTTCAAAACAGCAGTATGGATGAAAGCTGCCTTTAGAAACCATAAAATTTTCAAAAACGTCTATATTTTCAACAACAAAATGATTTTAATCTTCCCTCAGATGCATCCGATCCATTTACCACTGCAACTGCTTTGTTATGGGCCACGAATAAACGCACTTTTCTTCATTCCCATAATTCAAAACAACTACATCCTCGGGATAAGCCCTATCTTTCCATTAACGTTTTCTCTAGGAAGTGATTAAAACCTTAACCATCAATTAATTTGTAGTTGTCAAGATTTTTTTTTATGTAAAAATTTGCTTTCAGAATTAAACTAACCTAAACTGTTTCAGCAAATAACGTTTCATGCAAAATTATGTTTAGTTAAATTTTTATTATGTAACAAAAAAGTAGTCGTATTTATAGGGTATAAACTGACACAAATACATTAACCGTCAAATAAGTTGAAAAATAAAATTTGACACATTTTCAAAAATGATGATCTGTCTTGTCATAACTATTTTACTTGAATGTTTTTTCTTGCAAATTTTAGGTCGATTATTTTTTGTCAATACTGTGATTGAAATTTTAAATTTGAAAATACACACTTTTTAGGATGCAGCAACTTCAATAAAAAATCATAAAAATGTGGAAATGAACAAGTTTTTTTGGACTATAATTTCCTAAAAACTAAAAGATAACCGTATACTAAGCAGATTTCATTTTTGTTTCGGACGAATAATGTTAATAATAACAGCCTTCTACCTCTTGACTAGTTTTTTGTTTGAACAATAAAATTAGAAGCAAACGAAATGAGATGAAAATAAATGAAAGACAGCACATACTTATAAAAAATGGTTTGCGGCTGGACGTCACTGCCTCGGGATGGTTCGGTAGTGCTCTGTAATGTACGCTTTACGATAAAATTGTGAATAAATAAATAAAAATGGTCAGTTCGTCAACAGACACTGATTATATATAATGCATAAAACATAAAACATAAAACAAAACTAACTACTAAAAAAAAGTATTTTCCTAGATTTCCCGTTAGATATATCAAGCTATTCTACTACTGATGCCAGATGTTTCAATACAATGTTTATTTTGGTTTTATTTCATTATATTTATTCAGACTTAATAAAAATCTAAGTACCCTTTAAAGGCTTTTCATAATTATTAATATGAACGATGCTGGTATTCATGAAGATCAAGTTTATCTATAGTACCTATATAATATGAGTAAGGCCAATAATCAGACAAATTTTTCTAGTTAAAATTTCTCCGTTTTTCTTTTCGCCGCTCCAAATTTTTGGTTGCGAAATGGTAGATAACTAAATCCTTTGTAACGCAGCATTATAATTTTCTCTTAAATCCGGCATAATAACTTTCTAATGGCGCCTATCGTTTGATGTTATATGCAGGTGTATAAATAAGCAATGTGAGTTTTAAGTTTTCTATCGTAATTTCTATAACAATACAAAAATCTCTTTAATCCAGTTTTCATTTGTCGTCTTCCCTTACACTACGGCAGCATTTCACTCCACTGCACTAGAAGTATTTTGAGAGGCGTTATAGGTGATAATATGGAATAAATATTGTGAGTAACGTAAAGGGCCGAGTAGACTTAAGCCTAACTCATGGTCAAATTTTCTCCTCTGAATGTTTTGAACCAAAGCTATGTATCTTATGTAACTATGATCGATTAAATCACTAATCTGGCAACATTTTTACCACTCAACTGATTTCTCTACAAAATAAAGTATATACTATATTCCTTTTTTTTCCCTGGAGCCGTCCCTTCGCCGGTACCACCTCAGCCTCCTGGGCTTATTGTGGATACTCCTAGTGTTCTGACTACAACCTATTCAGCCAATCCGTTCCCTGTATTGGCTCATACAGGTTCTTTGCTGGTTGGTTGTAGAAGTCTTCTGGAGTCATTTGGGGTCTACCATACAGTTTATGCCTTCTGTGGTCCAGCGACTCACAGTTGCATAGTATATGCAGAGCTGTTTCGGTATCCTTTTTGCATCTTCTGCATGTAAGGTCTCCGTTGTACAGCCCTATTTTGTTTAGGTGCTGCTTTGTAGGAAAATATCCCGTAAGTAGCCCCGTTATGGTGCGTAGTTTGTTCCTGCTCAACGAGAGCAGTTCTTTCGCTACTTCTTCTGATGGTTTTTTTATGAATTTCTTCCCATGTATTTGCCTGGTCGTATTCTTCCAGTGTTTATTGTGTTGTTCTTTCACCCACCCTTTTAACCATGACCTTGTTAAGCATCTGGGGATTCCCACAGCAGGTTCGGGTCCGTTCATCTGAGTTGACGATCCTACTCTTGCGAGTTCGTCAGCTTTTTCATTGCCTGCGATTCCTTTATGACCTGGGACCCACTCCAGTGTTACACTGTTCCGAGTCGCCAGTCTTCTAAGTTCTTCGCCGCATTCCCATACTAGCCGAGATGTCACCCTATAGCTCTGAAGTGCTTTAAGGGCGGCTTGACTGTCACTGTAGATCCTGATCTGCCTGTTTTTGTAGGCTCTCATATTATTAGCCATTGCACATGCAAGTATTGCATAGATCTCAGAAGCGTATTTACCAAGCGAGACGATCCCTTCATATTTGCTCGTCTTGCTGTATATGCCCGCTCCGGTGCCGAGTTCATTTTTTGATCCGTCTGTATACCAAATCAGTTCATTCGCTCTACTAAGTGGTGGTGCGTTCTCTTCCTTAAGCTCCTTTCGATCTTTGATGACAATCTCGAAGTTTTTGCGAAAGATATATTTGGTGGTTAGTGGTCCTCATTGCCCCTGTAATGCCAATACATGCAAGTCTTTGGACCAGGCTTAGTTTTAGCATAGCAGAGGATTGTCTGATCTTTGGCCACCATACCAGAGATGCATATGTGATCCTGGGAATGACAACCATTTTGTACAGCCAGTGTACCATGCTGGGTCTAAGTCCCCATTTATCCCCATTTACTATATTCTTAGTATTTTACTTAGCTATTTTACTTGGCTAAATTACTAGAATTTGTATCTGGCATCTGAAAAATTACTACTTACATACATGGCAGCGTATGCATGAAACTAATTAGATCTGTATATTGTTAACATGCCCAAAAGGACTAAGGTGTCAGCCGTGCACACATTCTTTTTCATAACAAATAATTAGCAACAATATTAGCGTGATGGTGTGGACAGTTAGTTAGCTAAAGTCGACTACTGTAGCGCATCAAGCAAAACATATATGTATATAGAGTAGCCTGAATAATGAAAAATATAAATAACTTCTTTATATTACTTAACTGAAGAAATTTAATTTTAAGATCTATATGTACATATATGTTTGCAACAAAGCTGTATTTAGTTATATTTTTGATTAATAATAGATTCGTTCCCCGTGTAAGTCACAGTTTTCACTTAAGTGATGAAGAAATAGTTGATATTATACCAACCAATAAAAGAAACTTGGGAAGGTATCTCAGCACGTACATTGCTGGTATTTTCGACACCTAGTTACTGAGGAAGTTTCTCATAGAGATTAGCAGAACATCAACTGTAACCTGGATTAGCATTAGATATTAAAAATAAGCGTTAGCACAAAAAAGCAATACATGCACTATATATAAGCGATTAATAAGTGGATATACATGAATGGTATACGTACTTGATGAAGAGAGCTTGTATATTGACCCACGCACATTTTGATAAACCTTTCCTATCCTTTTTTTGTATCATTATTCCCCTGTATTTTAGTATTAACCCTTTGTTAAATATTATTTGTGATAATGATGGTTTTTTATTGCTTGTTGGTTAATTTTTTTAAATCAGTAAGATATTTCATATTTTTGCTCAAATTAGACAAATATTTAAAATGCAAGAAACTCTGTAGGCATTTATATTTATTTTCCCTCTTCTTACTGATACTTATTACTAATCAGTTAGTTTATTTGGTTGCTTTTGAGTGCTATTACGGTACCTCAAATATGGTAAATAGTGACATATCAAGATGATACATTAACCAGTTGAATTGTTTTTGATATATTCAGAAAAATATATTAATTTATAATACCAAGCTATACTATTTCACTACAGCATAGAGAATCTGAGAGATAAACTACTTAACTATCTTCCAAATTATTAAAAATTTTTATAATAATAATTACTATTAATATTCTGAAATTAAGAACTATGATTTAGAAACATAGAGGTAATACAAATAGAGACAACAAGCCAAAGGCATCTGTGTAAGTGAGCTCCGGAGAGAGGGAAAGAAACGATCAGAGGTACCTGTGCATACAGCATTTGCCCTATTAGATGAACATAGCCTTAGCCTTCGACTTCCTATCTCCCTCTTAGATGCTGTTCTGAGCTGGCTTGTTGCCTCTATATGTAGTATCTCTATGTTTAGAAAAGAGGAATTTGGAAGACGATTAGTATTTTTGAAGGTACCTAACCTGTACCAATAATTCCCGCATGCCTAGAAAAATGACACCTGAAATAATCTGTTTTATTTTTCCATTTCAAATCAGTATTTCGGTTTACTTAATTTGTACCTGTATCATTGTCATTGGAAGCTTCCAAAAATTTTGTATCTGAGCTCTCTCCACCAATCGATTGTTTGAATGACTCACTTCCGATGGTACCAGCTGGTGCGTCTTTACAACCGAACCACCAGTACGCCGTCGACCTTGGGAACGCTGGCATCGTTGCATCTACGGCGAAGGCCCTGTCGTTAAACCTAGAAAATTGGTTAGAAAACAATGATAAATTAAAGTGGACTGTTTTGTCCAATTACTCTTTGGTGAGTAAATACTTCTACAATTAATGGGATAACAAAAATTTACCTGTAGTAAGCGTTATTTTTATAAAAGTAAGTATAACCGTTGGTCCATTGGAACGCTGCATCAAGATTATCTGGTACTCCATCCCAGTTGGAAATTAGTTTAGGATAAGTACTCTTCACAGGTGGCCTTTGGGATGGGTCGAATCTCCAGAACTTAGTACCCTTGTAGAAATATATCTTACCATTGCCACTCCAAACCAAAGCAGTGTCAATGTCATCGGGAATTCCTGTGAAACCTTCCGAGATATCCTTGGGGTATTGACCATCTAGCTTTCTACCTTTGTACCTGAAATAATAATTTTAGGAAATTGTTTCAAAGTACAGTATATTTTTATGTACCTCCAGTATTTGGATCCTTTGAAGAAGTAAGTTTTTCCATTTTTGTACGTGAAAGCAGCGTTGATATTACCAGGTAACTCTGTCCAATAGCTAGAAATTTTTTGTGGATATCCTGGAGCTATACTATCTTCAGTTATTTTATAATAGTCATCTCCTTTGAACACAAAAGTATCTCCATCGGCTGATGTGAAAATTGTATCGAAAGAAGGATCTTCACATAAGCTTTGGTCGGCAAATCCTCCACGTGAAGTAGTCTTAGGTACGTTGTGACTCTGATCGTAATCACCATCTTGATCTCCGTTACCGTATGTGTTAGGTGGTGACTGTTTGGTCTTCTTACCGTAAAGTGCTTGAATTCCTTCAATATCGTCAGTATCTAGGCTAAAAATTGGTTCATACCCTCTATAGAAAGGAGCCATGAGTGCTTGTCTAACGTCAGAGTGACTTAGTCCTAAGGAATGTCCAAATTCATGAGCGGCTACTTGGAAGAGATTCGTTCCTCGATAACTATTGATTGACCAGGCTTCTGAAGCGTCAAAATGTGCATCACCACCGAACACCTAAAAAGAGAAAGTAAAATAGAGTGGGAAAAGCGGAGAGTATTGAGTGTCAAAAGCTTTTCTACTTACTGGAAAATAGGCGTGAGCAAGAGTACCACCAGGTCCGTCGAAAGGATCTCCATCTCCATGTTCACCAGATTCAAATCTAATTTCAATATGTACTTGATTTTTTTTCGGGGTAAAAGTGAGATCGGTATATCCCGTCCAAACATCAAAAGCTCTTTGTATTTCTGCATCTACATCTGAGCGTTTCAAATTACTGGGATATTTTGAGATTTTGTACGTCAGATCTTTTACTTTCCATCTACTTCCTGAAAATTGGGAAAGTTCAGTATTAATCAAACAATTATGACGATGCAGAGTTGTTGAGGATGTTGACAAGTGTCACGTTGGGATTGGTTTGAGGATTGCCTTGGAGTATTTGACATGGAGAATTGAAGCATAACGAGAATCATTACAATAGAAGATGTGGAAGTTAGTGAAAGAGACAAATACTTATATTTATTTTTAATCTTGTTATTTGCAAGATAATACTTATAATGATTTATTCAATATTATTAAAAAATGTTGAAACGTGAACTTTGCGTTCAACATTTCAGCTTTAATATTTATAATTGAATTTTCTTAGAATTGTGATTTTTGGTGGAACCTAAAAATATTTCATTCGAAAAATTAATGAATTATTTCACTTTTGTGATGATGTGGTGGAATAAAATCGTCTGTCGACATTGGAACTGTGCAGTAATCCTTTGATTAAAATCTTTTTTACCAGTTTAAAAACAAAAGATGCCGTTTTATCATAAGAATTTGGATTACTGGTATGTTCTTTTACATATAATTGTTACCTCTTCATTTTAAAATTTCATAGTGGAAAATTTATATTTATTGAGTACCTATTTTTAATACAAAATGGTGTAATAACAACCTTTTACAGAATTAGGCTTTAATTCACATAACTTGACAGACAGATAAGATATTGACAGCTCAAAAATATACAACAGAATTGACAAACATTAATAACAATTAAGAAAACTATACAGTATGTATGATTTATGAACTAATTAGTATATTAAATGGCTACCCATTTTTGGAAGCCACATGGTTATACCTTTTCTCCAATATTCAGCAAATTTAACATAAGATATTTTTATATAAATTTGATTATTTTGTATTTTTTTTTCTATAAAAATAAGATATTTGTCCAGGATGAATCCTTGAGTTCAATTTTTAAATTGTATTTATTGAGCTGGATAGATGTCCTTATAAGCTTCCATTTTTTGTCACATTTTTTCTTATACCGGTATAATTTTTATAGCACAGTCTCTTGGTGTACCTATAACAGTTCTTGGAGTACCTAAAACAGTTCATGGAGTACCTAAAATAGTTCCTGGGAGACAAATAGTCCCTAGAAGTTCCGTAAATACAAGTTTTCTGGACACATAAAGTTTCCTGGATACAGTTTCCTGCATACAGTTTCCTAAGTAAAACAGTCTCCTGGACTACTACAGTCCCTTAAGTACCAACCATTAGTTCCTAGGAGTACATCAGCCCTTGGGATGACAAACGCCCCAAGAGATTCCTTAAAGGTCCAATAATTAACGTTACAACTTCATCTGCACTTCATCTTTACAAAAATAAGTTTTAGTGTGCTGAGTATTTTTTTCTTGTTCACTAACCCATTTTTTTGTTGTTGTGATTTAACGACTGATATTCTTTTTACTTCGATAGTTTTATTTACTACACAAACGTTAAGTTCTTTTTATTTTTTTTGTGAATTAACAGATTAAAAGTTAGCTAACTTTTAAATTTGATTTTGTTTCTAATTTTCTTCTAGGAAAGAAAATTAATGGCGCCCTAAAATTGCTTCTTTTTCCAGTTGTGCTAAGATTATTTTTTTTCTTAAGATCAATAAGGTAACAAAGCCCTGCGAACTGGCTTAGTTTACTACCAAATTTAATTGGTTAGTTAGGCAATAACCTGCGGTATAATTACCATCACTTCTTTTCAACGCCAATCATCAAACCTTGTTTCATTGGCACCCAACCATCCAGCATTTTCAACATTTTTTGTTTCATTAGCGCCCAACTAAAACTTATATAGGTTTAATTGGCGCCCAACTTAAACATTTTTCGTTTCATATAATATAACTTTAGAATTTTTTGTAATGAGGTGAGCAATTTAACATAATTATTATAATTTCTGACGTAGAATATTGAAGTATGTTCGACTATTATCATAATTATGCTAGTCTGACTAAGTCTAATGAATCATCGATTCTAATTTCAATACAATATTCAATAATAATTAAAATGTTTACATTTTTAATTTTATATTTTGAAATACTTTTTTATGATAAAAAAATGCTGTGGCTTATTGTAGGTCGTGATAATAACCGGCTACCAACGTTAACTGGAATCTTCTGCAGGAGATACGGTTCATGAGTTCGATGAACAGTTCCAGTATACAATGTATAGATATTGAAGGGTTATTGTAGTATGAAATTCTTGAATGCAGACTAAATATTTCCATCGGATACGATTCGTGCAAATAAAATATATGTTTTTCACAATTCGAAAGTGTCACTCTTCAGGAGAATCAAGATGAAGATAAGAAGCGATGATGAAGTTGGAAATAAAACAAGGTAAAAATAGACATCAAGAAACAGGAGGAGGAGGAAATAGAATAAAATTTAATAATGATCATGGGACATTTGAGAAAATACAAAAATTGTCGTTCAAATTCGATAAGGATGGGGAAAAGGAACAAAAATTGCTAGAAGCACTTTAAAATAATAATATGCTAGAAGAATTTACAGTTAAAGCCAAATAAAGTTGCGCTTACGTCTATTGTGAATATTGCGATAAAACCAAATAACAATTGCATTGTATTAATCCTTACAATGTGGAGCTGCATTTAATTGAGTAAATTGAATAAAATATAATTAAATCATCCACAGCATAATAAATTTATTTATTTCTGTCCTTGATGATGCGAACTTATGTTCGTGAAACGGGTCAAGGACTAAAACAAACATATTATGCTGTGGAATTTACTTTATAGAACAAATAATTGGTCCATTATAAGCTTTTTCCAAATACTTTTCCAGCTGAGTCCTGTGGGATTAACATACAAATAAAAATATGATATGTTAAGTAACTGAAATAAGTTTATAGGTACTAAAACTAACCTATAAATATCCAAATGAAGGGGATATTTCATAACATTCATTCAACATTTACTAGAGTCTCATACTATTCTAATGGCTTGGCAACAGTTATGAGAAAAGTCGCCTCTTGCGACGAGTTCTATATTGTACGAGCTTTATACTAATATCGGACCGTTGACGGGGGTGGTGAGGTATTTGAAGTGACTGCGTGGGAAATTCAAAAAGACACTGACTTATCAAACTTACCTTGTAATGCGTATCTCTTAGCTCTATTATCACCTGTTCCTACTTTATCTTTGACACCACATCTTGGAAGTGTCATTGTGGCTTTAGTTGTCTCATCTAGTTCACCTATAACAAAATAAAATTAAGGAAGATTAATAACATTATTTTGTGGAAATGCCTAAATTTAATGCAATGCCGTATGGCCTTTGCCATATAACAAATGATTCACTGAATGAAATGCACATTCGAAGTCTGTAAATGCAACAAGCACACTTTCTACAATATCAATTAAAATAGATTATGAAAAATATGAATTTTATTGGATAATCAGCATATTCAAATTAAATTGCGAATTTTTTTCTGGTTGATCTCTAAATTTTCATTGTGTCCTACTGCCTCTCTCTTCGATGCATTTCTTTTCTTTTCCCACTCAAATATTTGGGCAGTCCATTGTAATCTTGACCTCTTGTATGTATGTATTTTGGGGTGACATTCTCTGAGACCTAAAAGATCTATTGTGCCCCTTTACTTCTACTCAGTTTCTGAGGGGAGTCTCAGAAACTAATAGTTCCTTTAGTCCTATTTCCCGGAGGAATTTTAGGATGTCTGCAGGTTTCAGCTTAGATAAATGTTCCTCTTCTATCCAGTAATCTCCCAGGTGCTGTGCTCTAGGATTCTGAAGTGTTGTGCAGTTGGAAAGTATGTGGATGGAGGCTTCTTCTTCCATTCCACGAAATCTGCATTTTTCTGCCTCCTCCACTATTTTGAGCTTTTTCAGGTGCCCATTCAGGCGACAATGTCCCGTTAGGATCCCTGTTAAAACTCTTAGCGCAGTTTTACTTTGATTTATGCATTCATTTTATCTCAACAGATTGTAGTCACCCAGAAGAGTCTTTGATCGTATAAGCTCTACTAGATCTTTCCAATGGTCAGATCTTCTCTTTTTCTCGGCTTTACCTATTTCTTCTAATATTACATTGGGGCTGATTCCGCAAAAGGGTTCAGGCTCCCAGAAAGGTATTTCAGTTTCCCTCTTTGCTAGTTAATCTGCTATTTCATTTCCTTCTATTCCAGTGTGTCCTGGAATCCATAGTAAGGTGACTATATTGTTCTCGCCTAGTTTATTGACTTTTTCTAGGCATTCCCACACCATTTGGAACTGATTACACAAGAGCTCAGTGCTTTAATGGCTGCTTGACTTAGCGACATTATAATAATCCTTTGTCTTCTGTATCCTTTATCAATATTGAACTGGGCGCACTTTCTTATGGCGTGTATTTCCGCTTGAAAGATACTTGGGGTTATTCCCAAGCTTTCAGAGTGTTTGTTTCCTGGCCCGAACACTCCTATCCCAGTTTCTTCTGCTTGCTTTTGAGCCGTCTGTGTACCATTGAATAGCATCCTTCCCAAGTCTGGTAATGGTATTTGGATCACATTCCTTCTTGTTGCTCAATTCCGTAACGAATTTCTTTGAAAAGTTATACTTTTCCATCATATCGTCTTGTGGCATGTCCCAGGTTGTCTGATTTCTAAGAAGTGAGGAGCTGGTTTTTTTTAATGATTCCCTCTCAACTGAGGCTAACCTCTTTGTTTCCTTTTTTTTTCTAAGTATAAGCATACTTTTTTATTGAATATGCCACAAACAGAGAAATTGTTATAATAGAAGTGATAATGGAGTTATTACTGTGGGCGATCATATTTTACAAAATGTTAATCTCTTTTCGATCATTTTCAACAGCTCCACTGGAAACTATAAGAGCATTTTGTGCAGTAAAAACAATCATCAGCTATGTATATTTTTAGATTCAATGTTAAAAAGGAAACTAACAACTAAATAAAGTTTGTACTGTAGTGACGTCAACGACGACATTGATTTTGAACTGAATTTACATAAAATGGTAGTTTCTACCACCGACAATAATCTGAAATCTAATATTTAGTCCCGTTTCCTTGCACGGCGAGTTGAAAAGCGTTACCCGCTTTTAATTTATTCATATTCTATTATGTAACTCCGGAATTCTCACGAAAATGAAGACATCTATAAGCTTTATATAAATAGAATTTTTTTATCTCCGTATGCATATTTATTTTAATGATATGTATGCCACAAAACAACAGAAACATAAAAATGCAAATTAGATGTGTGAAAAACAATCAAAAACTGTCGAAAACCGCCAGAAAATGAGTTATCAGTTAAAAGAATTGCTGCTTCGTGTTAAAAATCTACCAACCCTTCTAGAATAACAGATATAATCACAAACTGGATTCTGGAACTGAGCAGTTTTGACATGATGGCCAAAATGAATGACAACCAACCATACAACGTCCAGCTGAACTGTAATGTGTTGGACACAGGTTGTCGGAATGAAACACTGAAGAAGCAGAAGCTACAATCCATGATGCTAATAAGCTCATTGCAGGATAATGTCCTCCAGTAAACTGTTTCGCTGTAGACTTATTGGAATAGCTATCTTTTGTTTTAGCCCTACAATTTTGGCTTCTATACCTACTTCTGCCGTGGAGCCGGCCGTATACCAGGTTACTGTACCCTAAGGAATCACAAGCAGGCAGGGATGAGCCTATTTGTAGTTCTGACTAGGTATCAATCACATAAACAGTGCAAAAATAGCACAAAAAGCCAACTACTGAATCAAAATTCATGGTAACCCCCCGGAAAAAAAGATAACTCTCAAGATGCATTTTTTCATTTTTAAGTCTTCTATGTTTCATATTAGCACTGGCTATGATAAAAAATACTTCCTTTGTCAAATAATGAATATTTACCCAATTTTTATAATGAAGATCCTGTCAGGTTTTTTTTACAGACCAATAATTTTGTATAATTTATGCAGGTGAAGGTTAGTACCAGCCTGCATATTATTAATAATGTTGTTCCCATTGATATTCGATAAAGTTAATATATCTTTTAACCTCGAAATATTTTCTAGTTCAAATAATATGGGTGTTTTGTTCAATATTGAGCAACTAGATTAATTCAGAATTTGCGGATAAGGAATATTTTATAGTAAGAGCTATGTGATGTTTTTTCAAAATAATATGAATGTTTTACCAATTACTTTGAGTATGGTTGGGTATACTTATTTTAATAAATTCAAACGAAATTATAGTCAGGAATAAAGTCTTATTTGGCATCTTATTAGGAGCTAGTTTTTTTTCGTCACTCTTTACTAAAACTTTCTTTATTTTGAGTTTAAAATAAACTTGATGGCAATAATTTCAAATATTATTGTTCTCATTGAAAATCATCCGTTATTATGTTTGCCAAATTTTTTTTATCTTCTTTTGAAATTATTAAATTAATCGCAACCTTCGTTATCTGTTTTGTTTCCAAATGTATCCGGTGATGATTGAACGCTGTATTTGATTATACTTTACACCATTGTTGTTTATTGAAATAAAAAAAAACAAGGCTCGCTTTGTTAAATGACTTTGTGAGCTGCAAATGTTCAATATTTTCGGGGAAAATAAGTCCAAAATATCACGATACTGATGCTGGTGGAATTTGCCACTGCTGCTTTTGTTCGAAAATGAAACTACCCATTCAAATGTAGGCCTCAAACATTGTGTTGTGTAGTCAATCTTGTCATCAATGCATACAATTAGATTTTTGGTTAATCCTTCCATCAAAGTATAAATTATTACAGCTGTTTTATAGATATTCTCTAAAGTATCAAGGCCTTTATGAAGTTTATTTTATTTTTTTCTGCGTTTCCTAAAGTGTTGATCTATGAACACAACAAACTTTTGTGCATGTGAATTATGATAATTATAAAAAATGGCTTGAAGAAAAAAGTATACCAAATCCACCACAAACTTGCATTCTTGTAATTGATAACGCTGCTTACCAAAATGTTGACATATAGAGAACTATGAGGTATGGGAATAATTAAATGAAAAGACTAAAAATCGACCGAGTCAGCGGTCAACGCTAAATTATTAAATGCTACTTATATTGATACATACCCGTGACATCTAATCCAGCAAATGCTTGGAAATCTTCTATGGCTTTCGTGAACGATCGTTCATCTAAAATTTGACTAGAATTCCCTCTGGAAGATGCTAAATAACCATACTGGGACAAGTACAACTGAAAAAAAAAGAAAAGTGTAATATATTATGCAAAAAGCCTCAGTTAATTTGTTTGAATAGTCATCGAGAAACGAATATCAAGAATGTTTAGTCTAAAAACGATCCAGATATCTAGCGACGTCATTACAAAATTTTCAACACAAACTAGTATTAAATCTTATCTTGTAGTAAATTTTAAAAGGAAGTAAATGAATAAAAATTCCATATTTTCAAAAAAACCAATACCGTTCTGATTTATTTGTTTTACTAATCAAGAGTATTATCAGTTAGATTTATATATATTTGTCTTTGACGCCTTCTCAATACAGAATGTTTAAATCCAATGTTTTTCAATTACACAACAATATAGTTTGGTGAGTTTTTCAGTTAATTCGGTTGAAGCATTTACCATTTTAGGTCCAAAATGTGCTCGAATCTAATTGATTTATCTCCATTTGTTCTGATCACTGAGATTCAGACATTTATGACAGTATTGGCACCTACCACACACTGCGAAAAATTGTTGAACGGTTTGAATAACTAACCTAACCAGTTATTTGGCAAATAAACACAAATACTACACACACAAAAAATGAAGAACGTGTCGCGGGACACACGGTAAGAACTTTAGTTCCTTTTAAGCAATAATCGATTTTTTTAATCGATAAAAAAATACACATATTAATATGAGAATCTATTTTACTCTGGATGAAACTTCATTTAACAAAAATATACAGTAGTATTAATTGTAAATAAAAATCTTATCATTAAGTTGATTGGTACAAAGTACATATTAAGTATTAAGTAATTAATAATACAATGTATGCTGACAATCAACATTTTGCGCCGAGAGACTAGCTCTGAGACTGAGGAGAGAGCGCAAGAGCCCACGCGCTCAAGGCACATAACGTAACAACGTCGCGACCTCTCTCGCTCCAAGTAACGTAACGGTCAGACCAACCTAACATAAAAACTGAAGTTCTAAAAATTGAGTGATAACAACGTGACAAGAGAACACTTAAGACGTTGCCACTTTAAATTGCTGCTTACTTGTGCAATCATGGACAAGGAAATAACAGTATCAGCACCTAATAATGGGTGACTGCGACAAAAGTGAAGGAATTGAGGGTATCCAAAGTCTCCATGGTATCCAATACCAATTTTACATAACAAATACATTGGGTAAAGATGTTTGTGATTATAGTGTTAAATAATCTTGTTATACCATATCCTAGTTGATGTAGGGAACATCAAATGTATGCATGATAGTGAATAAAGTATTAATTGAGTTATTGCTATAGTAATTTAAATTTTCGTCACTGTTATATCATCTAAACCTGAATTCAATGTGATAATAAAAAGTAATATTGATCGATTTATAACAAATTTTATGGTTAACAAGTTTATGTGAAAAGCTTTCTAAACGTTGATAGCTATCGATTTTATGTAATTTTGTTATAAGCATGGATTATTGAATACAATACATTTATTCAATAGTTTAAATTTAGAAGGTTGACTGCATCAAAAGATTGGAATTTTACTAGTAATTTTTTATTCAACAAAAAAAAACAATTTTAGGCAGTTTTTTCAAGTTATTCATACAAAATAGAAACACTTTCCATTAGACTTTTGTAGTACGGGTAGTGCTAGTAAGTCTAGTGTCAACTTGATTATAATTTATGAATTTTAAATCTTTTATTAAGTTACAGTCATTGTTAAAGACTGATTAAAACACGGTGCAAGGGCTTGACGTTAAACTGTCATTAAACGTAACATTGCTGTGGGCATAAGGTGAACTATTACAACATCTTTTTTTCTTTCCGGCTTAAGGCATTAGCTACCAGTCCGATTGCGACAAGTCGATTGCAGCTTGCTCTTCAGGTGGATGGATTTGAAATCTAATTTTTTCAATCGTTTCAAGGCCAATTTCATAAACTCTCACTTCTATAAGTTTGTCTGTTTTGCGGTATTTTCCACTGACATCTGACATAACCAGTAACAAAATGACACAAATGCAGTGGTAACTTACACAGAAAGAAATATCGAACCTTATATGAATCACCAGCTTGTATTGACCGGAATAGATCGATTTTAATCACAAATTTTATCTATTTGATCAAACTAAGCATCACTATAATTATTTTGGTAGCATCGTTACTATTAATAAGGTGATTGTATTAATCACATTAGCGCACAGTTATTGATGTTTACGGAAATCAATATAATGTTTTTTATGATGAATGTAAGGATTTCAATGATTGTTATAATGTCTGTGATAATTAACCTCTAAAGAACAACTTGATCACAGCTATGCATTAACTTGATGTATAAGTGATTGAATAAAACGGTTGAACTCAAATGCATTTCCAAAGTAAATAAACCAATCACTTTTTTGATTGAATTAATGCTACTGTTTTGATCATTTTAATACTTTAAATAATTACGATAATTACCAAGAATTATTGACTTTCCGTAAAACCCACCCTAGATACCTGTTGAAATAGCAAGACACTAATTGCAACTGAGCTGAGACTCTGATTTGTTTTCGAGTGAGTGAAGTGAAAACATGTGGTTTCGCGTTGGTGACAATTTTGATTTTTGATTTTGCATTAAAATTATTAGTGTTCGTAGTGTAAGTGGTAGGTAAGTGATCTAAAAATTATGTGGAGCATCATTCATAACAAAGGGACACTTGTGGATTGGAGATCTGAATTTCCTGCAATATTATCCTTTCTTGGAGATGAGCAGCACGTCAAAGATAAAAACATCGAAACAATGTTGGATAGACTGACGACTGTAACTGATAATGAAAGTGAGAATTTATAGTTTTACGCATAACCTGAAACGTAGTTTACAAATGAAAATCTATTATTTTAGATAATGGGTGTGATGCCGCCTTGTTGTGGAGCCTACATGATTATATGGTACCTACCAATAAAATGGGAATGGAATGGACATATTTTTGGAATACACTTTTTTAAGTTTGAGAATGACCGATCATGCGCAAAAGTGAATATACTCTGAGAATATTTGAAGAACAATAGAAATATATCAGATTATAATTTTTTTTGTTATAACCCATTTTCCTATTACCTTGCTTTGCATATAAACAAAAATAATAGGAATAAGACTCTTGATAATTTCACTGTAGTAATACTCTTGGTAGTATAAGTTTAGATGTACATTGTATCATTTTCAAGGGATTTCACACAGTAAGAACAGAAAAAATATATTTACAAACGACATCATAAGTGATAAGATTTTTATATAAGTAGGTACCTACTGTATGCGCATATTTCAATGTTTTCTAAACTTTACCAATTCTAAATCTTCATCCAGCTATAGTAGGATTAGCACAAATTTCTCAGCTGCAAAAAGTTTAAGGTCTTCATTAATGCCTGAATTCATGATTCAAACAGCTAATTTTGGGAACAAGGTAAGTCTTGCATGAGCTACAATTTATAGGCTCTACAGTACAAGCGCTCTTTAATACAAAAATATGGATTGAATTGATGATTTTGATGTATAATGTCAGCAGATAATGAGTTTGATTAATTTGATAAGCTATTGGTTCAATCATACACACATTATTATTGTTGAAAACATTGCAGGCGAGTACTCATCTCTAAAAAATATAGGCAGCCACTAAGGATACGTACACGTTTCGAACTTATTGTATATTTCAATCAGTAAGTACAAAATATATAAAGTTTAAATCAATTACAATAACGATTAGGTTAATTTCTAGTGGTGATCAATTTTGCTCTCCAAATTAATAAACAATATGATTTGATTAATGTTGATGATGATTATTTACTGGACAGAGGAGATCAGGTTTGTTCTTGAAGTTGATAAACAAAATGATTGGATTAATGTTGATGATGATTATTTAATGGACAGAGGTGTTCAAGTTTGTTCTTCAAGTTAATAAACGAAACGATTGGATTGATGTCTACAATGATAGTTTACTGATCTGTGGACATCAATATCGATCTTCATACATACAAGGAATCAATAACTTGTGTGATTGTATTAATACTTGGTGATTAGTCAATTACATGCAAGTGATTGTCTTAATCACATTGCGTATCGGCTGAGTTTTATGGATCAGAATGATTGATTCAATCCATTTTTTGATTGTATAGTGGCTACTTTTTCTTTCTGTGTACCAAAGTTCTCACATACATTGGTAACCGTTACGTTGGGTATTCAGCCTACATTTCAAGATTTACGTTTTATTGATGTATTCACTGTTTCATTAAAGCAATAGATGAGTAGATAAAAAGTCTGCCAAAATCTAAATGGTAGACATTAACTGTCATTCTTGTCATAAAAACCACTCTTTGCTGGTAACACTGACCTTCCGCTGAACTCCTCTATTTTAAATGTAAGCTCGTTGTTCCAAATTTGCTGTTATGCTCATAGTAGCAAGAGATACAATATTTATGGTTTACTTATAAAAAAAGAAACAAATAAATATTAGAATGCTCCATGAAACTAAAAAGTTATTCATTTATATCGTTTTATCACTCAACGTTTATATTGATCCTTTATCCTTCGAGAAAGAAACTGTCGTTACGAGGCGACAAAGATTTTGGTTTCTGCGCAAGACAGTTGGCAAACTTCACGTGGGTTCTTCTTACGTGAAACGGAGTCAACCAAACGTCGTTTAGAAACTTGAACACCTGCAAAGTGTTTCTATACGCAACCTTGACTATATAAACACGCTAAAAGATGCTTTATCACATCAAATTACGAATTCAAAATTAATTTAATTATATTTTATAAAACTCAATACCGATAATTTTTGTTTTCATAGTTATGGAAACCTTACTATCACTACAGTATTAAAACACTAGCGTAGTTTGTATTTTATGGATAAAAAAGTAGTGGGTGCTTTTTATGTCTTTATTAACCTTGACCTGCAGAGAGCTGCTAATTATTTAAACATATAATATACATACCGTTCAATTTAAACGGACTTATGAATCATGTGGGTAAACTAAAGTTACTCACTCAAGAGCCTTCTAGGAATACCATTAGCTTTATTTGAAAAAAAACTCGTAGGCTGTTTCATTGATGATTTTTGAATCATCTTAAAAGAGTTGGAGATCCAAAATATGAAGGGTCAATATAACTGTAATAAGATGCATTTCTTGATGATTCACTATATTTTTATTGTTGAGGTTGTAGTGGTTTTGCTCGATTATGGAAAGCAGGAAATGATTCACTTTGAAGAAATTTCTCCGAGTAATAAATAGTATATTGGATTTTTTAACTTTACGCTGAAAGATATTATCACAAACTGCTTGTATAAACAAAAATTCTTTCAGAGATATACTTTTATTGTGGATTTTTTGAGCGACATCATTTTTTCTGTGAAAAATAAGAGTGAAGTGAAATCATGGGATCAATGAAATAATTTCCAAGAAATATTTCATTAATTATCTCCAAAATTTGTGTTCTTCCAATCATTCCTTGTATACTTTGTTCCAAGATATTTAATTTAACTTATACCAACATCATTGATTTAAGACCAAAACCTACAACAGGTAGTCGTTAATTCGATAACAGTAGCACAGTATCGTACCTACTTGTTTCTTCGAAAAGCGAAATGATAATGCCTAATATTATGATCATTTCACAACTTAAATGTTTGGCTGGTGGAATAATATTTGAAACCAATTTTTCAATTTATTCGGAAGAGACGTTCGAAAATCCGATATTTTGGTCAGCTAATCACAATAATTTTTGCTTGTGTCCAGCTCGTTCCAAAAGTTTTGCATGACAGCATCTTACAATTTTTTTTTGTTTTACGAGACTATCAATAATATGCAGTACATTAATTCATTTGAAAAATATAAATATTTTTGTGTGCTTAAACAATTTTTAACAATCCAAAATAAATACTTATCACTTTTTGTAAGTATCATTATAGTCACTATTTAAACTAGTACACTAATGTGTTTTCGTTATCCGAACCATTGTATAGTTATAATTTAATGCAATATTAGTCATTTACTTGAATATATCATTAGCATTGACCTGATGCTTAATTTTTCAGCAATACAGAGATATACATACACCCGTTGGGAATGAAAAAAAAGATACAAAGAACCATCTAACCATGAAAATGACATTGGCTATGTTTGATAAACATAATGTCAGTAATAATATTATCGCTTTACGAGGAATTTTACAAAAAGGAGGTTTATTCAATATCATATTGTTCATTCATTTATTCATTCATACGTTTGAGTATCCAATACAAGAATTGCAAAAAAGCGAAAGAAAACAGAAGATTAAAGATCTCTTCATTATCTCAGGAAGTTCCTCGCCTTTAAAAAAGTGCTCAAGAATCAAAGATTCGTTCAATATCCCCCAAGGAAGAAAAACCAAATATACCATGTTTTGGGACGGAACACTTGTACTGAAGAAATAAATTCTGGATATAAGTACAAAACTGCACTTAGAGATTTAGAACATGAGGCGCGATATGCTGAGTAGAGGAGTGCATGCTCACATACAGCCAAGTAGGCTCTAGAATTCTTCGCATCCTTTGGCAAGGAGCAGCTTTATTATCCTCCATACAGCCCAGATCTAACGATCAGCGACTACCACCTGTTACTGATTTTGAAAAAGCATCTTGAAAGTCTGCAGCGTCAAAACGATCGTGAATGAGAGACTGTCAAATCAGGTGACAAACTTCTATAACGTCAAAACACAAAAGCTTGTTGTTCAAAGGTAATGCCACGAGTGCTTCAAATTTTATCGATAACTTTTTCTTTTCCACGAAAACTTGTTTATTTGGCAAATATATGAAAACAAACCGATTGATAAAATCACGAGTCCGATAGGACGAGGGATTTTATCTAAATTCGGTTTGTTTGAATGTTTTTGCCTCAAATAAACAAGTTGGAGTGATGAAAATAAAAAATTATGTGATAAAATTTGAAGAACGAGTTGTATTTGGGAAGATTATTTTTTCCAACAATTTAAAATGTATTTAAATGTATTGAATGTTCAATATTCTCTTGGGTGATGGCACTGAATTGGTTTGTGTTCATTTTTCAATGAACTTCGAAGCACTTTTAGTTGTCAATAATGACAAATTCAAAGTAAAATTTTGACGTTTTAATGTAAACAAGGTATTATCGATGAGGAAGCAGAATTATCAGTATAATCCCGAATGATTGGATAGAATAATGTATTGCTATTGGCTGAAACCACCAAAATGTCAGATTTTGACAAGTGAAAAAAATAATCAGTGTAATCAGTGCCTCACTAATTGCGGATATGATGAGGGAAAGTAAATTTGAGTATAGGGTTTCGTATGAAAATGGAATTTTCATAAAAAGTTCACAATATATGGGTGTCCCACGACGATTAAGACAAGTGATATATTAGAATTGGGCATTAGTAAATAATTATAATTTTGGGAGTGTAAATTAGAGCAAATGTTGCATCGTTTCTTGTTATTGTGTTACCCAATGATGTATTTGTTTTTGGTCTCGTGACGTCGCATTTAAAGTATTAATGGGACAACCCTAACTAGCACACTTGGGGTCTAAAGTCATTAATTCAAGAGCTACAGGTACTTGAAGGATTGTAAGTTAAGAAATTCATTATTGAATGCCCTGTAATTTTCGCGTGACCGAAAACAAATACCTCATTGGGTAACACAATAGCAAGAAAAGATGCAACATTAGCTCTAATTTACACCCCCGAAATTATAATTATCCACTACTGCCCAATTCTGAAATATTACTTGTCTTAATCGTCGTGGGACACCCTGTATACTTCAAATACCTGCCTCGTATTTCGGAAATCTGCGCGGTATCCGGTTTTTTAGCGAATAAAATTCTGCTCTAATTTCTGTTTAAAATTCTTCACTTATCAAATATACGTATTCAAGAAATTTCTGTAGAAGTAGCTACTTTACATATACATGTATACGAAGTTTGAACAAATAGTAATACAAAGTGGATGTATTTCTGCGAATGATTTTATCATCAGAAACAATTATTACGAATATAAAATGCCTGAAGGTGCGTTTTTCAAGGTTAGTGTCTTTTTGAACAACAGAAAAATGTGAAGAGAGATTGAGAGTGCAATGTTAATGTATTTGATGAATTATTAACATATCCATTAATAAGAATAGACGTGGAACTGAACCTAGCACTATTTGCAAAATTAGTTGCTTAACACTGAAAAGTAGTTTCAGAGCGCAAAATATCACGTGGGAAGAAAGTAACATACATAAAACTAAAATGGTAATTTGGGAATCAATCTACCAGGAATACCTCTGCTCAGTCTTATATTCATTTCATTACATGGAACAAAAAAAAATCGATAAATATGAAACAATGACTACAGCACGCAACTACACTATTGACAATGAAATTAAAAGCTCATTTGTTTGAATTCGGTTTTTGTAAATTCAGTATTCAAAGATACACTTCAAACCCTAAATTGTTACAATTATGATGCGAGATGTAAACAAAATTAAATTAGACACAACTACGTAGATACCTACTTCTGATTTATCATACGAGTATATTTCTCTAATGTAATATTTATGTAAATATTACTTTTGTTCTATGAATTATATATTGTTCAAATAAGTAAAGATAAAATTTTGTTTGTTCATTCACGCGTGCCGTATATTTTATAAAATCAAGGTTATGAAGACAATATGGATTATAAATTCAAAGTAACCGAATTATTATTCTCCGTGTATAGCCTACAAAACGTGCGCTTATATATTTTTTCAAACAGTACCTTATCTATTTCAATGAATCATTCTATTAAACCCTATATCATGAAATCAATTGATATTACACATACATGCAACAATGTGTTTTATGGAGTTGAAGTTCTATAATATTATGTGCGAGTGAAATGATTTGATTGCAGATTTTTCAATTTATTGTTCATTAATGAACAACTACAATAATTACAAATGCTGGTAAATATTTACAATCACCACTTTTCCCAAAAAGTAGCCTAATTTTTTTTTATCAATAAATTATCAATGAATAGTGGTCCCACATTTTATTTCGGGGCGGGGAACGACAAAAAAAAATTGAAAAGAAAAAATAATTCTTCCCTTCCCCCCTCGAAAAAAATATAAAATAATTTGCATTTCAGATGAAGTTTTCCAAAAAGGGGGAAGGCAATAATTTTTTAGCTTTTTCTGCTTTCCCACTCCCCGAAATAAAATGTGGGACCACTTTTCATTGATAATTTTTTGATAAAAAAATTAGGCCACTTTTTGGGAAAAGTGGTGATTGTAAATATTCATCCAAATGTTAAATAGACTAAAACATTTGAACTTGATAACTCGTCAGATTTAAGATGGTACTATTTCGGTTAATCTTTTTAGAATAACGATAATTACACCAGAGTAACATATTTTCGCATATCTATGTTTAGATGTTACAAAAATATGCTCCCAAATTTAAATCCGTCATTCAAAGCATGTTAAAAGCCTGACAATGAAAATACCGAACTCTTTTTAACAGTACGTTAACCCTTAAATTTTTCGTTGCAGTTATCTATAGCTGCTCTTGAAAAAATCTTATAAGTATATTTAATGCTCCTTTTGATCTTATAAAAGTATTATTCACATCTTCATGTCAGTTTATATAGATCAATAAGATTAAAAAGTGCACAATTTTTTACTTAATTACAATTGTCATATTTAAAAAAGATGTCAAGCCTTTCAAATTTGAAAATTATTTTCCAAAAAGTATAAAAAAGTATACCGTTAACTAAGAACAAACATTTACTTCCCAGGCTATATGCCCCGACAGATCATGAATTACACTTCTAAGTTGAAGTCTGTGTATCATTGAATGGCATTCTTTCCAAGTCTTGTGAGGGTATTTGGATCCCATTCCTTTTTGTTGCTTAATTTCGTAACTAATTTCTCTGAAAAGTTATACTTTTTCATCATACCGTCTTGTGGCATGTCCCAGGTTGTCTGACTTCCAAGAAGAGTTGAGGTGGTTTTTTTTAATGATTCCCTTTCTACTTAGTCTGTATCTTGTTCTTTCTGCAAAACTTTTCACCACCATACAGAAAAGTGAGTATAAATAATATTTATTTCGTGTCGTGACTAAATACTCTTATTTGGCTTCTGTAAAACCACAACTATATGGGTTAATATGCGTTTTGTGTTGAACATTGAAAAAAGTCGCTGTTGTCAGTAAAATTACTCGAACTAAACTACGTACTTAGTAATAGTTGCAGTTTTTAATTGAAAAATTGCACATCATTAACCATGATTTCAATGAAAAGATCACACACATGTGCGAAATACTTGACGGCAAATGAGTAATGCAATGTTAAGAATTCACAAAGCAGATGTGTGTATAGTTTTGACAAATATATTTTTGTTAATAAATGAGAAGTCGGCACGACTTTTGATATAATTGTTATTATTAATATAATGAGTCTGTGAAACGTGATGAATTTTTTTTATTAGTATTCATATAATTTCATGTAATTGTTAATTATATTATGCAATAAATATATTATTAATTTCATATCGAGTGGATTTGTGGTTGAGTGGAAAATCTTGAATAAAACTGCGATGTATTGTGTGAATTTTATCTTACGGAAGCTAAATTACTTTTGCCTCATCCGAATACAACATTTTACCAATATTTATCACCAGATTTAATCTATTAAAAAGATAAAAAACTCATTTAAAACAAAATATCCAAATGATAATGATGTTGATCCATATGCCACAGGTAAAGCAGAATCTATAAGATTCAAAGGCTTGATGATGATGACACAATCCTGACTTTAAATTTAAGAATTATTCATTATTTATATTTATTTGAGAATGGATATCTTATAGCAGATGTTATTTTAATTAAGATATCGATGAAATGCTGTTTTCACCTGAGAAATGGCCATCCCTGGGATACACCCGGACATCCTTGGTAATCCCGAAATACTGCTACATCCCTTTGATATCTCTTGACATCCCAAAGCTTGTACAGCAGAATCTCCAGCTGCTTCACCCCTCGAGTGAAACTAAATTTAATACCTAACTTTTTACTTTCAGCTTTAAATTTGTGAAAAACGTATATATTATGTCAATCTTTAAAAATGAATAATGAACAATAGTACTCCACTTATCTAAATTGATATATTATAGATATGAGATATCTTGGACACCGACAAAATCTGCGAGTTGATTTAATGAGAAATAAGCCCACATAACAATTTCTTGATCGAAGAAATTATATTCAACAATGCATCTCATACATAAATGAAATTGAAAGACTCGCTTTCATTCTGAATGCCGTTCGAAATTCAACCAGTCTGCAAAAAAGTGGATTAAAACACCCACCCTCAAAGAAATCCCAAATTGATTTGGGCGTATTCAAGCTAACTCCAATGAATAGTGAATTTTCAAAATATATTATTCAACATTTCCAAGAAAAGTCATTAAAAATCCTTCATCTCCCATTGTAAACAAAAGAATATCGAAATTATTCCGCCCAGATGATGTATCGTGATCGAAATGACAAATGACACACCGAAATACGAGATTTGAGATTCGCTTTTTAAAAACAAGGAGTGCTAAGAGTGTCTTGACCAGAAGACAGACGTTCAATGCCTTCTGGAATGGTGTAATTGTGTAATATTTGTAAGAGTCGTAAAATTGCATTCCACGTACATATCCACAAATACAACAAACGATCATGCTCGCATCTTAAATTTAAAATAAAAATATCGTAATTTATTTGTACAAGTTTTATGGTAAATCGTTGAAATTGTTAAAATTTTATTGTTTATTTATTTGTTTTCGAATGGCTCACTAGTAAAATAAATAAAAAGCCAAAAAATTATTGTTAAAACTATTAATTTGATATTATCACTGTGATAAAATTTTCAAGTATTGACAGAATAATAAACAAAATAATAGAAATTGTATAAACAATTTTGAAGCTAATTGATAGGAAGGGAAAAAGTGTAGGATTTTTCTTCATTCTTCCCATTTCCGTCTAAACTGGATAATCATTTATTCAAACAATTAACACTTTTCCCCCAATAATGTTGGATGTATAATAGTGGTGAAGACCAAGCACCAAGATTATTTCGCGAGGGGCTTTGGTCCGAGAGTAATAAGGTGCGAGGCTTATAAATATCTTCACCACCATGGTGTGTATACATTTTTTTCCACTACTAGCCAAGTTTAAGACAAAAGTTAAAAATAATTCACAAACGCACCACGTGAAGCGTTTACTCCGTCGTCTGACTGACAACTACATTGTCAGTTTTCGATATATTCTGAGCGTCATTTTTGGTTGAGCGCGAATTTTGAACTAATGGCATTTTTATTCAAATAATTTTATGTTGGTAGGTGATTTTAAGCAGCAAATATGTTGAAGGCAATCTCCTTGGTATACAAAATTATGTTGCACAAGTTTTTGTTGAGCTACTATCCCTGAATTCTCAAAATATTTGAATCTGTTCATTATTGACCTAGGTTAATAATAGAGAATTATTAACCACTGATAGAGAAATTCAACTTCTCAGTTGGCTAGAAGAATCAATAATTGTCAACTTCACAGCTAGTAGTGGAAAAATTAATTTTCATTGTTTCAAGTTCAATCTTGCTCCACATGGCATGCCATAATAACAAGTCCAATTTCATTTTATTCATATGATTTATCATAAATAGAGACATTATTTTTCCCAAACAAACTTTGCATTCAAATGAAGGAAGATTATTACATAAATATGGTGTGTTTATTTCAATACACACTTACCATAAATGTAAATATCTACACTACTCATAAGTATAAAATGGAGTTAGTTACATATTCAGATCAGTATTTCTCTTTATTTTTCTACTTTTTAACTAATTGTAGGATAGATACCTACGTTTAAGAAAATAGATGTTTACAGACACAAGCGTGTGCGTCAAGGTTAGAGATGGAGACGAGGTTACCAACGAAATTAAAGCAGTCGAAACATATGAAAATTCAATAAGTATGAAGGAAATAATTTCTTACGCAGAACGCAATTCTCTAAATCAATTGAAAATGTTATAATAATGCAAATATTTTCATTGTTTAACATTCAAAAATGTAATTAGTAACCACGTGTTAATTTGCGACTCTTAGGAGATTTTTTTCTTTGTTTATTGTTAATCGACTAAATTTTCTCCTTCATGTTCATTAAAGGCGATTAAAATTGTTTAAATAATTAAACCTAAACTGCTCTGCTCCGTAAAGCCTTATAGATTAGGTTTGTAGTGAGTGGGTCGATAAGGCACTCCACTGCGACTGACAAGAGTGTATTGTGGCTCACACCTATTCAGATTTCACCAAACAAAGTCAGCTTCTCAACAAAGCCGATTCGTTCATTTGGTGAATGATATTTCAGGTCCGAGGGCGAGAGAGAGACCCTGCCAAACATCAGATACCTGATTCGATCCGCGGCGGGGCAGGCACAAATTATATGCTCTGCTGTTTCATCATCTTCCAAACAAAGACGGCAAGCCGGATCTTCCTACCTTCCAAGTTTTAACATGTAATGATTCAGATGACAGTGGCCTGTTAGACAACGTAGGTCATGCCTGCTATCTAACATTTCTTTGGAGACATTCTCTGAAGGATGCATAAAAGCCTTTGAATGAACCAATTCTGGTAAATTATGCCAGAAGTCTAAAGCTCTTTTTGCTGTCCAGGTATGCCAGGTATGCCAGGTATGCCAATTGTAGGTTCTAGCTCCTCCCTTGCAAATAGTCTTCCCTCTCATTTTCATCCATGCCAAAATGGCCAGGGATTCAGACCAGCAATACTTTATTGAGTTCTTCGTATGTGATCACAAGAAGATTCAATCAAAATATTTTTCAAAATTTGATTATTTTGTTTACAATGATCTCATAATATTCTCGGGGACCACTATTTTCACCATTGCTTTAAAATTATTACTAACAAAGATGAAGTTCCGTAAGTCAGACTTACTCGTTGGAAATTTCTTGCTCTTCCAGAATCCTTTTTCAGATTTCGATTATATTTTATAGCCTCTTAGCAATTCGCAAAAAAACCGAATTGTGTCTTGTATAAGGTTTGCAATTTTCATTTACTAATAAAACATTTCAACTGAGTTTCCAGACGTCATTTCGGATTCAATGAGCTACTGATTACATTTTTAGGAGCTATCACAGGAATTAACTTGTTTTTGAACTTTTGAACTGGACTTATAGGCCGACAGAGTCAATTGAGTGAGGTTTTTATATATTTAATGCATTCAAAAGTGATTAAATTTGATTTTTTTTGTCGAACAAATTATAAAATCAACGATTAATTAATAAGTGAGTGGAGTTAGTTGTTTAGGAAATTTAAATCATAGTTTCAACTAATTTAAGGTGAATTGAATTAAATTTGAAAACATATCAAAATCGTGTTTCCAAAATTCAAACACGAAACTTGATAGCGAATGCGTGGACCAGCTTGACAGGAGAAGAGGTTCCAGTTCTAGCACAGGCCAAGAGCCTCACCTGGGAATTCCTTTAAATCTGACCAGGTAGACCGCAAGGCAAGGGTCTGAGGTAAACTAAGGCATTTATCAAAGGACCTTCCATTCTCAAAGCATCAGATCTATAATCGGAATCAGTACCAAACAGTGCAGATTAGACTATAATCTGGGCAGAATAGGAATTGGTAGACCACATACTGTGCTAAAAGGCTACTTGACGAGACTAACTATAAACCCCAGGATATGCGCCCTGAGGATTAAGACAGACTAACCCATCCACAGATTGTTGACTTTTTTAGGAAACTTGTTTTATTTGGACCTGAATTTGGTGAAATTTTATCATTCCACGTCAGCCCTAGTGCAAAATTGCAGACTTAATTTTATTTTTTCTCGCTAAAGTAACCTAGTTTCTAAATAAAGATTACATAATATTTTGATTTTATATACCTACTTATATCCAGTCATTAAGTTCAAGAACACGAATTGTAACTAATAGTGTAATTCAGAGAAATCGAAAGTGTATCAGCGTAAGAAGCAGAATTGTATAATCTCCAGTTTTTGTGTCAATTTTGTCGAAATTTTTGTTCGATCGTGCAGAAAGTTGTTACGATCAACAAAAAAAAAACGTCGCGAAGTTCATGAAACCGAAAAATCTATTGACAAACAATATTTTTTTCTTTTCTTTCAAGATATAGTCGGAGAAATACCTCAAGACCTTTTTTCTATCGCTATTAATAACATATAAAATGTATGTGGCAAAAAAGTTCCAGATTTGGACAAGTCTTTAATTGAATGATAATTATTGATCTTAAAACTTGAATTCAATAACTGGCCTCAATATTTTCCAACTATACTTTTTTTTTTTTTTATTTATATTTATTTAATGTCGCCCGAACCACTGAGGTTATAAGCGACAACTGTTATAATTTTTTTAATGAAACATTTTAAATTTAAATGTCTTTCATGTTAATCTCTTTAAAAAACTTAATAATATTGTCCACGTTGTTATTGTCTCTGAGTATGTCGGGTATTTTCTGTGCAAAGTTGAATTTGTTTCTGGTGTTGCTATACTTGAATTGAAAAATTTTACGGGTAATTTTTGTCCGAATAGATATTTTGGAATAAAAACGTCTTGTTCCAATAAATCGATTAAACTTCCATAAACAAATACAAACAGGTGCATTATTTTTCGATTTTTTTTCCAATTCTTTTTCTCGGTGTGATGATTACCAAGGACGATTGCAGGAACAAAGTATTTTAGCGAAAACAAAGTCTGAATATTAATGTAAAATAATGTTTCTGTCAACGACCACTGAACACAGTTATAAATGTTTAAATTTAATTTTTATTGTCAGGCACATACGTTATTGTTAAAAAGGAAATGCAAAAAGTTGAGTGTAACTTCACACATAACCGTTCGAACAAAAAAATAAAAGGAATCAAAAATTGGAAATCTAGACTGGGACTACAAATCAGAGAATTGAGAAAAATGATAATAACAAAATGATAACAACACAACTAGGAATTTTGTGTTCTATCCTGCTTAGCTACAGAAGAACCCTCATTGCACTGCTCTGAATTTGGTATCGTATAGATACGTGAAGTGAGCAGGACACCTTCAAGTAACTTTTAACCTTAGTTTTCGTATGAAAATAATAAATATTGAAAAATAAATAACAAGCTGCAAATAGTGAAACAACGAGACTAGAAGGTAAAGTAAAACGACATAAGACCACTATTTGAATAAAAAGTGAAAAAATTGTGGCAAATATCCACCGGAAACCGGAATTAAAACAGTCGCAATCAGTAAACGGAGGATCATCACAAGTTGTTCTAGCTAGGATACGAATGGGTCCCACTAGACTCACTTACAGTGATATCTTGTATGCTTGAATGTATTTGGGGTGACCCTAGTAGCTCTTCCACTCGCTTTTTGGAGAAATCTGATTCCGAATGAATATGATTGTGGAAAAAACGTTGTATTACATTCATGTTTTGGTTGCGTTTCATCCACTTGAGCAAATTAATCCCTCGAGCTTCGCGAATACCCTTATACAATAAATATATAAAAGCTTCCAAGAAGGAGCAGAACATCATATAAAATAAGACTATATTTCGTTTGATTCAATAATCTCTACCCAAGATAATTTAAATAAATTATATAAATTTATATTGATACGCCCATGTCGTTAAGTCAAGATCAATATCCTGATAGAATAAACAGGTGTGAGTGTAGGCGAAACAGTCCTTTCAAATCATTCAAAACTGACTCAATAGATTAACATCTCATACTGGCAAAAAATTAATAATATAACGGAACGTGATGAGTAAGATGGACACTCACGAGTTCCATAGTCAAAAATATTCACCGAGGAAAAAAAAACTAACGTACCTCTACTAAGCGGTACTTTATATATTTACATCAAATAGCTTTCTTTCTTTGATAGTCATCGTTTATCGAGAGGGGGTCTGTTAGAAATAATTTTAAACTTTGATTCCTTTTTTTTCCACGTTGAATAAGCAGATCATTTCATTTTGAAATTTAATCATATGCAACCATTTTATCTCTATTCCAACGACAAGGCATCAAAATGATAATTAATATTCAATTGAAATTTAAAAAAATAGAAACTCAAAATTCGAAAAAAGTTTTAAGACAAAATTATACTAAAATTTCACGTGGATTTCAAAATTGTATCAATATATAGGGTGTTCCTTTAAAAATTACAGTCGACTTCCGGTAGAACCGAGAGTCGGTCATCTTTGAAAATATTTTAGTTAAAAGGATCGTATCCGAAAACCCAAACGTAGGAATTTGCCATAAACAGATAGTTTTAACTCATCGTGGGACACCGTGTATACTTTTTCTACTTCCGTCACTAAAACCGTATCTAAAACACGCGCTTGACATACGAGTTAAGTTTTCAAAGAGTATGTTAGCTGAATTATTAATATTATTAATTATTAACAATGAGCCATTCTCTATATTCCCAATTTTCTTGTTTATTAATTATGTTGGGTTATTATTTTTATTTAAATCTGATTTAAGTGAAGTTTTCTCCTTTGTGAATACATTATATTATTAGAACAAATGATTTTGTACCTATCCTATAAATATTATACTATCCCTTTTTTTTTAACTTCACCGGATCCCATTCCTAGTAGACTACGGTATTTATATGACTCAGGATGTGATCTACTGTGAATGGACCTTAAAAATTTGACAGCAGACTTTATGCAGCCTTAAACTTAAACCTAAATATTATTGATTGTCTAGCCTCAGGGCTATTTAGTACCCCTGATACATAAATAACTATTATATAATGTTTATAATAATTGAAAGGCTAACGACCTGTTAATAGTTAATTGATTATTTATATTAGGGAAATTTCTTTATTTGACATGAGTGTATATTCCTCATAAAAAACACCTATTACGTCAATACACAATCAATTTATTTTTCCGATAACTTTGTTCTTATCAGTGTGAGTCACAACAAATGACACCAATTATGAAACAATTTAAATGATTCGTGTGTATTATCCTTTGTTATGCCTTCCATCTGATAACAGAATCTTCGACATATGTATCATATATGTAACATAAAATCATCTTCTTCTCTTTCGTTATCTTGTTTTTTTAGTTTACTTTTTTCTTTATTACTTACGAAAAAGTAACATCAATTCTAATCAATCTGAAGCTACTAGAAATAGTATGTTAAAGTATAAGTGGATATTAAGGTCTTTAAAACACGCGCGATTTATGGAGCACGACGGCGAAGCCGGAGTGCTCGAAATAGAGCAAGTGTTTTAAAGACCAGCTATCTACGAATACTTTACGATATTTTTTTTATTGGTGCTCTTTGAAATTATAAATACCGGTTTATAACTACTACAACAACAAGAAATGGAAATCATAGATGGAAACGTCATCTAAATGTCAAATGGTTGAATTCGTGACGTATATGATGTACAACTTGCGTTGTCATGGAAATGAGAAAAACATAAACTAATTTGTATTTTGATGGAAGTTCAACCTTATTGAGTTCTGTGAATGTCAATAGTATTAATTTAAATACCATTTCCTAAGATTTGAAAAATGGAAATATTAATGTTTCAAACAATACCAACGGCACTTTCCATTTTAATTTATAAATATGACGTTACAAACTACTCCTGTCAGATCAATAATAAAAAAATTGACATTTAGACATGATTTAGACCATAGATTTAGACTTCGTTTCTCGAGTTGTTGATGTTGCCACGGTAACTTTAAAACACGCGCGTGCTAAAAAGTTCGATTTAAACACGCTGAGGCGTGCTTTAAATAGGTAAAATGGTTCACCAATAAAAAAATATATATAAAATAAATTGATGAAGAAAATTGTTAACGCAAATATTGAGAATTCCAACGAGTTACTAACAGCATGAATAAGTGTAAAATGAAGTTCTCTGTACAGTCCCCTATACTATTTGCAGTAGAAGACCCGGACCGTCGTGAGACAGTTAGTTTTACCCTACTGATGACACTTCGTTGCGATAGTAATCCTGCTCAATACGAGCAGATTCCAGGTTCGGACAATTGGTTGACGCACTTACTCGAGCGGGTAATG
>CAJUYH010001968.1:0-36357 GCA_910591685.1 Galerucella tenella | reverse complement strand
TTCCAGGTTCGGACAATTGGTTGACGCACTTACTCGAGCGGGTAATGGTGCGAAGCTACCATCCTTGGGATTATGCCTGAACGCCTCTTATGCCGTATCCTTTCTAGTCAAAGGTGGCAACGATATCTCTTGGAGTTCCGAGAGTCGAAAGGCTCAAAACAATGTGACTTTACTAGGCGATTGTAGTTTCCGCTAGGGTCGTCGCACGAGCCCTATTTCTATTTGAGATCAATTGTCGGCGATGGGATCGATCCTTGCTATGTCCGACACGATCTTCTAATAGACGAATATGGGTAACACAATTATTTCGATGCTGAAACTCGGAATTGTCTGTAGACGACTTACGTACCTGGCAAGGTGTTGTACCTTGGTAGAGCAGTTTCCACGCTATGATCTATTGAGACTTAGCCCTTAGCTTGGGGATTCGTTTTGTCGATTAGACGAGACCCCTTGTTTTGTATTTGTCAAAAAGAGACTAGGGACTAGAAGTGATTAAGTTTATTTGGTAAATGATATTTTATATTTCATTATCTTCCACAAAAAAATAGCACGTCTATTAATATTCTAATAATATTCAAATTAATTCCTCAAACCATAATGACCAAGATGGATATCAAAAACACTGTCTTTCTTCTCACCCAGCCGCTCAGCCTTTTGTTCCTCAGACTTATTCTCAGCAAAGTATCCTTTAGAGCTGTTACTTTGTTTGATAACTGTAGTTGACTGATGAATATTGGTGAAAACAATTATATTGCATATAGAGGAACTAAATTTAAGTAACTGAGAACATAGAGATGATCGTGTGTGATTAGATGGTTGTTTCGCAAAACAAAAACTGATTTTGGTCGACGAAGAAATTTTTTGTAGTCAGATAACTTTAAAACGCAAACGTTTAAAAACTCGTTAACGTATTATATGGTAATCGAGTAAATTAGTTTGTTATTATTTACCAAAATTTTTATGCTGTTTATATTATTTTTATCACGATCTACATAATATATGTTCAACAACAGTATATAATTTACTGGAACTCTTTTAATCACTTTGTTTTAAATAAAGTTTGCGAAAACAAATTTTGATTGTTGAATTTTATTCATAACGAATTTACTTTTTGTAAATTGCGCAGAACTTGACTGAAAGGCAAATATATTAAACCTTTAATTCAAGATATTTTACCTAAGTAGAACTGGAAAATGAAGTCAGTTGAAATCAGTCCAAATCTACTCACCAATAATGAGATATTTATATCTTAAAGCAGATAAGTGTTCAAATGTTTAATAATCTATAGTTTGGCAAGTTTATCTGAAGCTATGCGGCATCGGTAAGAGGCGAGGAAAAACATGGCGCCTATCTGTCAAACGTACAAATGGCGTACGGTACCTATTTTACCAAGTAAAACTGAAAATACAAATGTCACTGACAATACCAACGCCACTAAATAAATCAATATCACTCAATTGACGAAGTGAGAGGGAAGATCTCACGCACGCGCTTGCCAATAAGAAGTCAGCTGGTCGATACAAATCACCAATTATGTAATTCGGAGGGTGTGGTCATTATGGTTTTCGTACAACGCTGTAACAAATTTGGAAAAGAGTTAATTTTTTAATATTCATAAATTGAAAAAATAATGTTAATAGAATAAATCCAAGGAAACAAGCACATAAAAAAATTAACCCATTTATAATTATTATCACTACATAGTTATCACTTCAGCTTTTTCATAGTTAAAGGTGGCAATGTCGAGTGTTTTCGACTGCATTCCTTTCACGGTTTCAGATAAACTTGCCAAAGTATACAGTCCTAGTTATTGGAGATTAGATACAAGTAAATAGTTATTTATGATACAAGTGCGTGAAGTTATACTTTTGCGCACGGGTTGCGAAAATGCAAGGAACGAGCATAGCGAGTACCTTTTTTGCCACGAGTACGCGAAAGTACTTCACGCACAAGTGTCATACAAAACTTTATCTACGACCACATGAAGAAAAAAATTAAATAAATGTGCTCTGAAGGGGTTAAAAAACATAAAAATGAATTTTCTATGAACAAATATATACACAACGAATTCTAATTATTTAAATTCATATTTACAGAACGATGAGGACAATTATTATTAATTATAACATTGGGTAATTTGTCTTTTTATAAAGTAACAAATATTTTTCACTATGTCTGACACTTCTGCCAAATTTACTGACAGCACAAGTTTATACAACAAACGACTAAACTCAAGGCAACTAGATAATTACGTAGCTAAAAAAGATTGTTAAAATGAAAACCCCATTCAAAAAGCATTGGTCATCTACGCACGCTTTTTAACGTAATTATGTATAATGTATGATTTCACACATTTTTTTTGGGTTCGTAAATGCCCAATTTTAAAGGTGGTCGTAGATAAACCTACTTATATAAGAGCAATCTTGAAAAAGAGGTATCCTGCTGTAAGCTGTATAACATATTTTTGGAGACAAGACGTCGCCCGCGTAGGAAATTATATTGTAGGCAGAGTGAAGTACAGAGTTCAGAGTTAACCTAACAAAATCCTGTACCTGTACTCTCCCAAATAACTTTTAAATATGCGTATATGCAAAGGAAAGTTACATAAGAAGAAAATACATTTTTAATATATTTTTGGTTTCACAGGGTGATCCAAAAATATATGACAAATCAAATATTTTCATAGAGGCTGTAGTTTTTGTATATATTGAACTTTAGGCTTTAATCTATGTAAGGAGGTGTCAGATTTAATGACCAGTTTTCTCAATCCATAACTCGTAGAGTTGTCAGTCTAGGATTTTTATCTAATGTTACTGATGTTATTTGTCCTATGTTGAAGTGATTTCTTAAGACGTTCACTTATTCACTGCAATATTCATAAATAACCATTTCTTTGGAGTAAATAACAAAAAAATGAAATTTTATGACTAGTGTTAGTGTTAGCTAGTGTTTTATTGTTTCTTGGTTATGCTAGGCACCAGCAGAATTAAATATTTATTCATTTATATCATTTCAATTATTTATTTTATTATTAAATAAGAATTGAATATCTCACTAAAGTAATGTATTATATTTCAGATGCTGCTCGAAGAAACGAACCCTGCGGTGAGTGACAATATCCTTTATACTTAAAGATTGGATTTTTCGGTAGTTTTGTCTATAAGAACTTTTATTCGCCATCTCGAGACGTGGTTAAAATTGACTTTATTTGGGTTTTTCGGTAGTTTTGCCCATCTCGAGACGCACAAGTTACCAAGATTTCATTCATTTTGACCGGGACAGGATTTACACTTAAAAAGTGAAGGGTCCTTTGTCAATATCCCACGTGAGAACATAAAAATAGTAAAATTCAATGAATAAAAATATTACAACTTCCTTTCTAGTGTAACGAATACAGCAAGGAATTGTTTTTAAACAAAAAATAAACACCGTCAGTCTTGATAAACAGCTACCTTGAATTATAAAAATGTTAAAACAGTTCATTATCATTATCTAGTAATTAAACTTACATAAGTAGGATTGTTTTATAATTATCCATTCTGTACAAAAATCTATGTATTAAAATGTAGAAGTAACTGTGAATTATACAACCATTTTTTTCATTTTGATGCGTAAACTACTACTCTTATTTATTATTGTACTTATAATAACAATAATCAGAGCTAAGAAAAGCTGTGTTAAAAGTAGCAAAATCGCTGATGCTAGTTGAATTTACCTCAGAATTATTAGACATTATTTACAAACTTTATTAAAAAATCTGAAACATTTTAAGTTCGATAAATTCATTATAATATAGTGAATAGTAAAATTATATGCTATTAAAAATTGCTATAAATGATATTAATGAAGCAGTAGAAGGAATTGAAATTCAAAAAAAGTCAAAGCAAGCTTTTACTACGTCTGAATAACATCCTATACATCCATAGATAGGTATTTGGTTATTTTTAATATTTTATTATTATAAAACGATTAGCTTCTTATATCATAGTCACAGGTATACATATTTTAATATAATTACCTTTTTAATTAATATTATGATTAAAGTTTCCTTTGCTAAAGCTAGCGGATGTATTTTGATTACAAACTTCCTATGATTTGAAAAAAAATATTCGTGAATCTTCGAAAATTTAAGATATAGTACGTCAATTAAGAGGTTCGAGGAAGTCAAAAACCTAATAAAGAAATTATCAAGTCCAAACGATTATTCATATTACTGATAAGACTTTGTTTAGTCAACAACTTACACCCAACGTTGATGATTAATTATTTTGATACCATGAGGAAGCACAAAATAGGCAAAGTTGGTGAATCTATTTGCAGAAAATGTGAACTTCGTGATGAAACACCTAGGATAGGTTAGGTTAGACGTGTGGTGAGTGGGTCTATAGAGCCCTCCACTGCGACTCCACACGTATTCAGATTCCACCAAACAAATTCAGCTTCTTAACGAAGCCAATTAATTTATTTGGTGAGTAATATTTCAAGTCCGAGGGCGAGAGAGAGAGACCCTGCCAACTACTACTACTACTACTACTACTACTACTAAATGTGCAGGCGAGCCTTGTCCTGGACAACTCAAGCCAAGGTTCCGACACTGAGGCCACTGGCGGGCCCATTGTGCCGCGGTGGGGCAGACACAAATAATATGCTCTGATGTTTCATCATCTTCCAGACAAAGACGGCAACTCGGATCTTCCGACAGTCCAAGTTTTACCATATGATGATTCAGATGACAACGTAGGTCATGCCTGATATAGTCTAACATTTGTTTGGAGGCATTCTTTGAAGGATGTATAAAAGCCTTTGAATGAACCAATCCTGGTAAATTATGCCAGAAGTCTAAAGCTCTTCTTGCTGTCCAGGTATATAGTGTTTGCTTGGCAAAACATATTGCGATGCCAATTGTAGGTTCTGGCCCGATAGAAACACGTGCGGTACCCTTTCTCGCAAGAGAGTCTGCCTTCTCGTTGCCTTCCATGCCAGAATGGCCAGGGATCCAGACCAGCAATACTTTATTGACTTCTCCTATCGAGGAGAGTCTTTTTTGGCAGTCTAAAACCGAATTCGACGTTACACGGTGAAAGCTGAGTGCTTTCAAAGTCGCTTGGCTGTCCGATAAAATTTTTTTTGTTCTATGTATGAATTGGCTTGCTCCAATCTCTCCACACATAAAACAATGGCGTGAATTACCGCCTAGAATACGGCTGCATGGGATCCTAGATAGGTTTGATGAAACAGCTACCCACATTCTCTGCTTTTGCAGATGAAATAATACAACCATTAGGTACAACTACTGAACATCCCCCCATTCAAACTAGTGGCCTATACAGAAGACATTGTGCTCCTGGAATGGTGATAGACAACATGAAAAATGGTGCAAAGCTTTGATTCAAGCACAACCCAAGTGAATGAATGAATAATGCTTTGCTCTCATAATCCTGAAACCCTTAAGGTGTTACTTTGCTTTGGTTATTTCGTAGATAACAATATTTATCTTTTGTGGTAAATTTAAAAAAAAGGAAATGTCGTTTATCAGAAAATGCAAAACAAAAATTCACCTGCAAACTATATTTGAACGTTTTAAATAACTTGACCTTTCGACTGACTATAGCTAAAGGGATATTTTTAAATGAAATCAAATATTGTAATTCCAACCTATTTGCGGGCTTATTGTCATTCGCAAAGAAGAGAAACAAAACATTTCCTCTGTCTTATTAAAATGCTCCACTTGACACAGAATTGCGTGCTCTACGTTTATTATCCTCGTGACCTTTCACAGGACACTTGATTTAGAATCGAGACATCATTGCAGACGTAAAATATGTGAATTTGTGTAAACATTTCAATAATAATTTGCAACACACTAAAGCGCGTTTATCTTTTCACTCGATATGGATAGCGTATAAATAGTAGATATTTTTTACATTGCGTTGTTGAGTGAGGATTTGTTTAAGTATATAATATACAGGTCTAGGAGAGAATCTTGGAGAATCTTGACCCCCTTAATTGCTATTGGGCTAATTCAGACCAGCTCGATTCCTTTCCCTTTATCCAAGTTTCTATTTTCTAGTTACAAAATCTCTTAAGTGCACTAATCACATTTATGGAGAGTCTCAGAAACAAGTAGCTCCTTTAGTCCTATTTCCCGGAAGAATTTTAGGATGGTGCAGGCTTCAACTTAGGTAAATGTTCCTCTTCTATCCGATAATGTCCCAGGTGCTGTGCTCTAGGATTCTGGAGTGCTGTGCAGTTGGAAAGTATGTGGATGGAGGTTTCTTCTTCTATGCCACAAAATCTTCATTCTCCTTCCTCCACTATTTTGAGCTTTTCCAGGTGCCCATTCAGACGACAATGTCCCGTTAGGATCCCTGTTGAAACTCTTAGCGCAGTTTTACTTTGACTTATGCCTTCATTTGATCTCAACAGGTTGTAGTCACCCAGAAGAGTCTTTGATTGTATAAGCCCTACTTGATCTTTCCAATGATCAGATCTTCTCTTTTTCTTGGCTTTATCTATTTCTTCCAATATTACATTGGGGCTTATTCCGCAAAAGAGTAACGCCCCCAGAAAGGTATTTCAGTCCCCCTCTTTGCTAGTTCATCTGCTATTTCATTTTCTTTTATTCCAGTGTGTCTTGGAATCCATAGTAAGGTGACTTAATCACACTTAGCTGAAGTTTATGGTGAATGGGACCAAAATTTTGTCAGGAAATAATAACTTGACCATAAAAGCGTGAAAAGTCCTAAATTGAATGCGAGTTAAATGAAACATCTTCTCCAGAAGGTAAGATGTAAGTCTGTGTATCATCTTCAGAGCACCCCCCTGTATTCCATTTGCTTTCAAGCGTGTGTCTGTCTTCTTTGGCATATTTGAACCTGTGACAACTATACCGTTAAAGCAGCATAGAACGATCAATTATTCTGAAAGAAAGATAATCATTTTTGTTCGACGAAGAGAGGAAAAAATCATTCTTCACCATGACCATGTCGATTGTTGAGCTTTCTCAACTATCCAACTGGTCGAATTGCTAGGTCCAACTATACCATTAACCCATAACAATAAAAATCCGTTAGCTTACTCACGATTGATACACCTGTACCAAAGGTATTCTTCGAATAATGATATACAGACCATACCCAACAAAAATAAATTCGTTTATTTAAATCAACTTCATCTAACCTTTTATCACTTATATTCAACAACCGTTTACAAGATAAAAATCAGTTTCGCAGTTCATTGTGTATTTAACCAACTCCTCCCATTCGTTGTTTATGCAAAGTTTCTTAAAAATGACACGCAGAAAAAAATTGAACCGCATCTTCTTTTAGATAGAATCAGTTTAACAGCTTGTTTAGTTTTTCTCGAAAATTATGCATAAATAAACTTGACACTTTAAAGAGCATGCACCTTTCATGGACTCCTAAGAAATGAACCATATGAGAGGTAAAAAAACTCCTAAAATATCGCTAAATAATATATACAAGGACAATTCTAATGTCAATCCACTTTTACATGAATTATTCAATAACAGATGCCGTTAGGGAATCAGTATTCCGTTCAAAATAAAAAGTATATATCATTGTTTTGAGAAGTGATTGAGATTGAGAAGTGATTGACACATGACAGATGAAGGAAGGATTCACGTACATGTAAGTCATTAGTTCCTTTATTAAAACTTGCTTATAATTCTTTCAATAACAGTATTTTTGGTCCTCCTACCTTAATGTATTAAAAGAAACTGTTACGTTTGTATAAAAATGGAGAAAGTTGTCGTTAAATGGGAGTATTTAAATATTTGCGTTTCTTCATTTCCCTGAAATCCTATTTCCCCCAATTCGAAACAGGAATAATCTTAAATACTTTCGGTTTCCTTATATTCCTGAGCTACAATCAGAGTTTCATTTAAAGTTTTGTGGTGCTGTAGCCGGAGAACTTGCTGCATTTTCACATCCTGTATTTCATCAACGAATGCCTGTGTGACGATTTGCTCTAGATTATCTTTGGGTACTTGTGGAGAAGCCAGATGCAACAATCTCTTTAAATCGACCTCAAATTCCTTTATGCTCTTATTAGATTATTTTTTAATGCGAAACTTTTAACTGCGTCTTTCCTTCCCTATACTTTTTTCTCCTTTCTGCGTCTTCCTCTCACTTTTTTCTCCTTTCTGCGTCTTTCTCTCACTACTCTCTTCTCCTTTCTGCGTCTTCTCTTACTTTCTGTTTCCTCTTTTCTGCCTCATTCATCATCAATTATAGAGATAATATAGATAGAGATAATTGATATGGCGCTGATTTTATAATAAAGGTAAAGTTTTTGTGAAACTCTCGTATCTCTATTTTTTTTTATCTGACTCCTCCTTGAAGTTACAAACGTTAATAAACAATAACATAAGAGTTGCGCGGAATGGCACAAAGAATGAGTCATTGCAGACAACAAATAAATAAAAATTGCTGCCATAAATGTAAGTACTATTACAATTAGCAACAGTGACACATGGTCTTGAAATAATAACCCGTCGAGATATAAAATAAATCTTAACGTGTTTCGAAGAAATATTGTTTGTGCTAATGCCTCCAGATGTTGTGGAAGGACTATAATGTTTGTTTTTATTAATAAACGCGATCAGTTTCAAGATAATTGAGGTGCTCCATACTTGAAACACACTTTGGTTATTATAAAAAATGTTGTCAGTCAATTAGACAAGTATTACAAAAAAATGCCACGCGCCTATTATTTTTTCAATTGTCGGAAAATCACCTTTTCGATATGTGTTATTATTTTTACAAAAAATCGTCTAGTCAAAGTCAGGTGCTCGGTCAAATATCGATAAAATAGTGACGAAACGCTATTTAGTTCGTAACTGCCACATACTTATGACGTAGAAACGAAGTATATAATTAAAGAATACAAAATAATCCATTAGAATTATCATAAATGAGCAAATATTCCTAGTGGATGGATTTGTTTCTCCGCCAGTAATAGCATGATAAAGTTCCCTTTTTACTTCTTCTTCCTACAATTAGCTATCTCTGCCCAAGTTATCTACCCTAAACCTTACTTGCATACGATGATCTCTTTTTCAATTTTATCTAGCCACACTGCCAACTGTGTGCAAAAAGGCATCTTTCATCACCAGTCTTTCCACACACCTGTCATAAACGTTTTTTCAGGGACTCAATTATTAACTTTCCTTTTCTATCAAGTGTTTGCCCAAGTGGAGAAGTTTTTTTGGGTGTCAGTAGGTGCAGAATTGTGCTCAATTGGTTCTTTCATCTCTTCCGGTTGAAGTACCCGATACATATTTTGTACTGGATCAGTCCTGGCAGACTGTGTTAAGTTCCACTTTGATGGCATTATCTCCAATACCACAGAGTAGCTGCTGTTTCTGGTTGGCTCATGATCTATTTTAACATACTCACGGTCTTGTGCGGAATGCATTAAGAAGGCCTTCTGACCAACCGTTTAGTACAACTATTGATGCAAGTTAGTTTTTTATAAGTAAAGATATATTGTAAGCCTATAAGATAATTGAATTGTACTAAAATCCAACTAGTACAGATCAGTGTCCACACAATATATGTCTGAGTGCATTGCATGACAATCATCAAGGTTTTTGTGCAAATTATATACCCGGAAATAGTTTAATTCACCTTGGTTAGTTAGCATATACGGAGGAAGAACTTCCTTAGTGACAAATTTAACTGAGAATTTTATTAGCTCTTGGTGATAAATACATGGTCAAGGTTCAAAATACCTTTTATCATTTTATTATAAAAATTATCTAAGAAAGTTATATGGATAACCAACTTTGCATACTAATTTTTTTCGACGTTTGGGAAACACCAATATACGAGGGACATTCAAGATGGCTAGAATTATTGAAATTACAATTTTTGCAAGCTAACGTGTGAGTATAATTGAAATGGAGTAGAGTGGGGAAAGTGGAGGAGCACTCCAAGGCAGATACACAGTATAAAACCTTTGTAGGTGACAACTTTTGGAGATGTCATGGACCTATTTTGTCTACTTGAAGTGGTAAAATGTTACATGAAATAAGAAAATTTCTAAGCGAGAGCTGAACCATGGCTATTATCTAATAGCTCAGTATGTATGTATGTATTTTGAGGGGACATTCACTGAGACCTAAAAGATCTATTGTGCCCCCTTACTTCTACTCAGTTTCTGACGAGAGTGTCAGAAACTAGTAGCCCCTTTAGTCCTATTTCCCAGAGGAATCTGCAGGCTTCAACTTGGGTAAATGTTCCTCTTCTATCCAGTAATCTCCCAGATGCTATGCTCTAGGATTCTGAAGTGCTGTGCAGTTGGAAAGTATGTGGATGGAGATTTCTTCTTCCATTCCACAAAATCTACATTTTTCTTCCTCCACTATTTTGAGCTTTTTCAGGTGCCCATTTAGGCGACAATGTCCCGTTAGGATCCCTGTTAAAACTCTTAGCGCAGTTTTACTTTGACTTATGCATTCATTTGATCTCAACTGATTGTAGTCACCCAGAAGAGTCTTTGATTGTATAAGCCCTACTGGATCTTTCCAATGGTCAGATCTCCTCTTTTTCCCGGCTTTACCTATTCCTTCAAATATTACATTGGGGCTGATTCCGCAAAAGGGTTCAGGCACCCAGGAAGGTATTTCAGTCCCCCTCTTTGCTAGTTCATCTGTTATTTCATTTCCTTCTATTTCAGTGTGTCCTATAATCCATATTAAGGTGATTATATTGTTCTCGACTAGTTCATTGAGTGTGTCTGGGCATTCCCACACCATTTTGGAACTGATTACACAAGAATAGCTCAGTATAAAACCACCGACATTCATTTGATTTTTTAGTGACACATTTATTTTTTACCAATATTTTTAAAATAAAACTATCAACTGTGAAGCAGAAATCGTCATACGTATCCACATTAATATTTATTTATATAAGATACTAGACATCGTTTTTGTATGAATCAAACCAGTTTTCGTGTTAAAACACACCTTTCCTGGGTATTTACGTGCTTTAATATAATATTTTTGCATATATATTGGTTAAAAAGATACTCATGATTATGTAATTCTGCAAATATTTTCGATATTCATAATTATTGCTAAAATGTAATGAAACGGCGCGAAGTGAAAAGATGAAGAGTGTCATTCACGCAAGACAACCATTCATTGTAAAGTGTAAACCCTTTTCTTTGAGGACAATCTTTTATTAATATCACTGCTATTTATCTTATATTTAACTTACTTTCTAGATTAATTTTTCTCTCTCATACTCTAAGTAGACATGTTCCAGGTATTTAGTGTGCTGGAAGACAATTATTACCCTGCCATCTCATCTGCACATCTGCATCATCATCGCAATTATCTGCATGTTCCACTGTTTACTTTGGCTATCTTACAGAGATGGTATAGTGAAACAGCCTGGCCCATTTACACGTGAACCATTCTCACTTTTTCTATAAACCTTATCGGAGTGTTACCAGATAAACAAAAAAGAAGACCACGTGGAAAATGGTAACTGTTTTCAGAAGCTTTCATTAACAGCTAATTTATCTGATTCCAAACTGAATTGACCATAAAGTACTGTTGAATAATGAAATTTCTATGACGTGAATTAATTTATTTACTCATTACTTCATTGATAAATATCAACAACATTAGTAATAGTAATTTATGTTGATATTTAAAATTTATGTTCTAACTTTTCTCGTTATTTGTACAATTCGTTTTATCAAATTACACCGTACAAAGGTAAGCAAAAAAAAACATCACGACTTCAAACAAACGGTCCTGATGATTCATTGACTAATACTTCGGTAGGTAGGTATATTAGAAACTAATTGGAATTTAATGTATTAAAGAGAGCAGGAGATGATTCATCGATTTCAACGTGTGTTTATTGTATCTCCTTTATTTGCTTATTATTAACGTTATAGTGAAATATTTTCAGATAAGTACCGGTTATCTCCAAATTTCAGGGTCAGGTGTAAAAGTGGATGACTTTTCCTATGTCGTTATTCACGTATTAGAATTTAGGTTAATTATTATACCGGGGAGATTAATTAATATTTGATATACAAACATTTTTTTTAGTCATGAAGACTCTTTATTTCGGACAACAATCAGTTAATGTGGAGCTTAAGTAAATTCCCTTTTATTACGTAAAATTTTCTCATAATTTTGCCGCCAACCTAATCTATCCGAACACTCCTCAGCCAAACGAAAACTACAGACATTACTGTGATTTTATGTCCATTTAACAATTTTAGAATCCAAAAGTTTTCAAAAAGGAAAAAGAGTACTGGGTATTTCTTCAAAAATAATGAGTATGGACTGTGCCAAACTTATATGAACCACTCTGTATATTTAAATTATTGTTGAATTAAAACGTCTCAGTGGTTTTTATAACTTTATGAAATAGAGCTACAAATAATTGTGGTTTCCACACTAATGTTTGATATAATATGGAAAATGGGAAAATTCACAGCCTTGATCAAATGCACACTTGAAAATAATACAATTCTACCTAAAAATGTATCTATATGTGAATTCAGCATAAAACTACAAAATCGTTCGAATGCGAATATTTCAAACTTAAATTTCACAAAATCATTTGAGCATGAATATTTCAAACTTGAATCTCATAAAACCATCCGAATACGAATATTTCAAACTTGTATTTCACAAAATCATTTGAATGCGTATATTTCAAACTTAAAGTTCATTTGAATGCGAATATTTCAATCTTAAATTTCACAAAATTATTCCAATGCGACTATTTCAAACCCAAATTTCACAAAATCATTTAAATGCGAATATTTAAAACTTAAATTTCACAAAATTATTTGAATGCGAATATTTAAAACTTAAATTCCACAAAATTATTTGAATGCGAATATTTCAAACTCAAATTTCACAAAATCATTTGAATGCGAATATTTCAAACTTAAATTTCACAAAATCATTTGAGTGCGAACAATTAAATCTTAAATTTCACAAAATCATTTTAATGCGAATATTTCATACTTAAATTCCACAAAATCATTTGAATGCGAATATTTCAAACTCAAATTTCACAAAATCATTTGTATGCGAACATTTCAAACCTAAATTTCACAGTTGGAATATTGAATAGTCAAAAAACTTCAACGTTAAGTTAAGCCGTAGAATAACGAAAAATATGATAACACCACGTAAAATTAAGCAATAATTATTTGGAATACTGACAAAAAAATTTAACGTAAAAAAGACAAATTGTTATCATACTGAGAGGAATGGTTAAAACACAGTAAATAAAGATGTTATTATGAAGCGTAGGAAATACGTAATTTATATTTGATAGCTTATCAGAAAATATAAACTATTAGAATCATTTGAAAAATTGTCAAAATTACAAGCGATGTAATAAATAAACGAACTTACCAAAGCGTTGCTGTCACTGGGGGCAGTGTTAACATAAATCAAAGAACACAAAAGTACAATATTAATCACTAAAACCTGCATTTTGACTTAACGAAGCGAACGATTGAAACTGAATTTATTAATTGAATCCAAAAGCGTTATCAGTCGTTATAAAGATAAATTAAAGATAAGAGTTATCTTTCGTGAATTTTAGAACAAAGTCGGGACCCAAAAAAAACATCAATCGCGTGAGGAAACGATGACTTTGGATCCAGCTAACTACGTTGGGCTGACCGAACAGTCACTCCTTCGGCGGATTGGAGATCACTAAAGTTTTCGCGTTTGAAGCGCGTGTTTTTATGTAGCAAGTAAGCGCGCAGCATAACCTACCGCAAGAATTCTTCCGTCAATGAAAATTTGAAATTTTAAATTGTGGTTTCCATGTGTGTTAATCATGTATGACATTTTTTTGAATGTGTCGAGTAGATTTCGACTTCTTAGAAACCTTACTATTTTCCAATTAACCATAACATTTAATTGTCAATTGTGTTGACTTGGAGTGAACTTACAGAAAAAATGGATGCTTCTAAAAAAAAATGATTCCGTGTTTTGTGGCATAGAAATGATTAGTCAATTTTGGGAAAATTTGGTCTACTGTATATAAATTAATGATATATTTGATGTTGTTAATTCTTCTACTTTTTAAGATGGAAGAGGATTATATATTTACTCTACCTACATCCTTAGGTTAACACCGTTGATCAGAGCTGTTTATATATTTTTTCAAGACCGACCAGAATATATAGGTACATATTCTGGACAATTTTTCGTGCAGAAAATAACGTTTTGACGATCAAGACCGGAAAATGGACGTCGGGGACCGGAAAAAGCTTTTTTTTAAGACCGACCAGAAAATATACACATTCTGGACAATTTTTCGTCCAGAAAATAACGTTTTGCCGAACAAGACCGGAGAATGGACGCCAGGGAACGGAAATAGTTATTTGTATACTAAGGCCGCAAAATGCACAATATTTTTCGTCCAACCGTGAAAATTACATAATTTCAATAAACATTATGTCTCTTTAGAAAAGACAGTTAGTTTTTGGTTCGAAATACATTGTTATTGTCATATTTCAGAAATGTCAAATGCTGTAGTGGAGTTCAGTTTGCCGGCAGTCACTATGGGAACGGCCGTAAAAATTTTTGTCGGCCGTCACTCTGGGTAACGGCCGCAAAATATCATTCTCTGGGTAACAGCTGCAAAATGCTTGTTTTGCGTCCGGTTGCTCGAAAAAGCTTTTTCCTACGACCACATAGGAAAGTGATATATATCGCACTGACTAGTTCTATGGAAAGTGACCTTTATTCATACGCGTACGGAAAAAAATCTTATCCGTACGTGTGCGGATAAAAAAGCTGTCAAATTGAATGTTGAAATGCTAGTCTTTTTACTCCGCAAATTAATATGTATATGTGAAATGCTTATTTCCTAAGTTGATTTGTCCATATAATAATATAATATAATTTATTTATTTCATTTCAAATTTAAAAAAAAAATACCGAGCCCGGACTCGAACCGAGCCCACGGATGCCTAGACCGCTCGGCCATCCCACTGTTGTAGCTTATGGTTCTTGTCCAAGATACTAATAAGCGCTAAGGAAATATACACAACAGTTTATTTATTCTCCAAAATAAAATGTGTTTATATCGACATTTATTGGACTTTCATGTTATTAAAACATAAAAATCACAATTTTCTGGGCCAATTTCAAAGGTAAGTAATCAAAACCATATAAAGTATTTACAAATACACATATGTAAAACCTCTCACATCTACATAAAAAGCAAGATTATACATGCCTAATTTGGTAAAAGTATATCGCGTGGTCGTAGGAAAAATAGTGTATATAACTTGTGCGAAAGTGATTTTTCACACTCGTGGGATTGTCTCACTCGGCTGCGCTCGTGAGACAATACTTCCCACTCGTGTGAAAAATGTCACTTTCCGCACACGTTACGTAATATACTATTGCTGGTTCCTGACGTCCATTTATTTTTCATTTTTCCAATCGCTCTTTTATAATACAATCTACCTTGATTTCGTTACTACGGTAACAACGTTTCGATATTATATTGTCGAGTGATGACAGCTCGTTGATTTTTAATTTATCGTTTATGTCAAACTTATTATTTTATCTGGTTTTAGTTTTGTTAATCACTTTGTTATAAAAAGTAAAATAAAGAATTTATGTATATCGAAGTTTCTGTACGTCACGCAACCGAAAATTAATGTTTTTCAGGTCTCACCAAGCTTCCAGTCTGCTTGTCTCGACCTGAAAAACACTACTTTCCGGTCTTGTAACGTAAATTAGTATTTAAATGATTTAAAAACTCTTTTACAACGCTGCTACTGGGAATAGGAAATATCCAATTGATTAAACGCAGACGTTCATAATATCTAATGTTCTAGTTAAAAGACTAGTCATTGAAGTATGTGAAAAGACAAAAACCCGAAAGACTGTTTAAAAAGCGATACTAATAATTGGATATTCACATTATTTGTAAAAGCCTATCAACACTCAACATTCACCACTTTCACTAAAAGTTACATAAGGTGCGTTCTTTTTGACTAAAATATCAACTTACTTATTTTAATGTGATCTGAAATATAGTGATGATTAAAACTAATAAGATATTACTTTCGTTCACCCTTTGTGTATCTCAAAAAAAATATATATTAGGATATGAGACTCAGTCGTATCAGCATCCCATCCATTTTATTTCCGACTTAAGTCTATCTGCTGCAACCGAACAGAACATGCAGCATCCGTGAAGTGGAAGGGGAAGAAAAAAGCTCAGCTCACTTCGAAGTTTTTTTTTTCTTCGGGCTGAGATGAGATGCGAAACTCATGTTCGAATGGGTCCTAACCAGTACCCAGACAGTGTTGGACTCATCTCCAAGGTAATGCCTACCAACCAAACCCACCTCAAGCTCGCCGTTACTTCCGCCTCGGAACCACTACCCACCCTAGCATACTTCAAGGCGGGTGGCGGTCCCTCACACACTCTCCGTCATCTACCCCCTTCTATCACTTCTACCTCACACATGCCTTCTCTTTCCTGATCATGCTCTCCCTCCATCCATCCTCTATATTGTTCTTCCCGCGGTCTGCTTTCTCCTTCCTCCTATTCGCCCAGTCTCGTCCTCTCTGAGGGGTCCAGAGGGTACCTACCATGTTTTCCCTCTCCGTCTTCATCCACTCCCTTTCTTCCCTTACTACATTTTGTCTCCCCTTGCTTGTGTCCTCTTTCCCCACATACTCCACAAAGGAAGGCCTGCCGACAGTCTCTGGCCATGTGCTCCACGCTCTTACATAGCCAGCATTTCCTTATACTCACCACTCTCTTGGCATTACACCCCGCTCCCTGGTAGCCCTTCACTCCACACCCAAAGCATCTGCCCTCCTCTCTATAATATTCACCCCATTCCAGTCAAACTTAATCTCCTGTTTTCCTAGTAAGGCTTCCGTTTTCTCCCATTCCGCCCTCACCACCGCCATTTTCATCCAGTTCCTTTCCCTCACCACTGTCATCACCCCTGTCCCTTCCCCAATCAATTCCTCTACTTCCTCTCTTATCACTTCATCTTCAATCGACGAGTCTATCCCCACTATCTTAATGGTTTTTATTCCCTTTCCCGCTTCCATCGCCCTAGCTCCTGTTACCCTTTCCACATTCCTTAGAATTCCTTTGAACTCAACCCCTTTCTTTGCCTCTATAACCACCTCCCTGTTCCTTGAGATTCTAAGTCTATCCATCCACTTTCCTTCCATCTTCCTCAAACCCTTTTTGATCCTTGATCCCCTCCTCATTTACTTTCCCAATATCCTTCAGGATTACCGCCTCATTCCTGACCTCCTTTTCCTTTTCCCCATCTGTATAAATTGTCATCTTAGTCCCATCTGCTTTTACCCACGCGATCATCTTCCTCAGCACCTCCATCTCCACATGCTCAAGCCTGTGTAGCCCAACGCTGACCTTGCTCCCCACTTCCTGAAACAGTCTACTCATCATATCAAACACCTTCCTCTCATCCCTACAATCACCCTCCATCCGACAGATCAACTCCTCCGCGTTTACTTCGAAGTGGGTAAATAAAAAAGAACGCTCCTATACATAGCTTATAGTAACATTAAGTTTTAGTATAAAAGTTTAGTAACATTAACAGTTTAGCATAATTAAATTGTTTTGGTAATTAAATTATTGATCATAAGATAATATTTATTGCGAAAAACACCGTCGTTTATGTGACCCACAAAATAAAGTATACGAAAGAATATAAATCGCGTTGAATGTTGTGACAATGAAACCGACAACTTTTGGCTAGTGCATGCAATGTTTAAACTTAAACTGCTATTGACTCATTGTTGAATGGAAGATCAATGGCCCATTATATGGGCACGGTCTCCGAATTGTCTAAATAGCGGATTGAATCGTTGGAGTACGTATAAAATAAAATCGGATTCTATATTGACCGTCGATGTATCTATAAAGAACGTTGAATCACATTAGATTGATATTTTAGTGCAAGTTCACGATTTATACAAAGACTCTGTAAATAATATTAGTCAACTTTTTATCTATTGTGAATGATTAATGTTTAAATATTTACACATGAGTTTTTGACACAAATGATTTCAAATGTGAATAGTCAAGGTAACATAATTGTTCTATATAACTTGCGAGACCATTTTCAATCTCATTACCGACAATTTTCCCGGAGCAAACTCAGTTTTTTGTGTCTAGTCAATTGCTTTTTTTTTCGGTCTGAGATGGGAAACTCATGTTCGAATGGGTCCTAACCAGTATCCAGACAGTGTTGGACTCATCCCCAAGGAAATGCCTACCAACCAAACCCACCTCAAGCTCACCGTTACTCCCGCCTTGGAATCTACCCTAGCATACTTCAAGGTGGGCGGCGGTCCCTCACACACTCTCCGTCATCTACTCCCTTCTATCACTCCTTCCTAATCATGCTCTCCACTAGATTAATCTGTAACACCCTCCATCCATCCTCTACTGTTTTTCTTCCCGCGGTCTGCTGTCTCCTTCCTCCTGTTTGCTCAGACTCGTACCCTCTGAGGGGTTCAAAGGGTACCTCCCATGTTTTCCCTCTCCGTCTTCATCCACTCCCTTCCTTCCCCTACTCCATTCTGTCTCCCCTGACTTGTGACCCCTCTCCCTCACATACCCCACTGAGGAAGGCCTGCCGACAGTGTGCTCCACACTCTTACATAGCCAGCATTCCCTTATATTCGCCACTCTTTTGGGTTTATACCTCGCAACCTGGTGGCCCTTCACCTCACATCCAAAGCATCTGTCCTCCTCTTTTCCCTCTACAATATTTACCCTATTCCCGTTTTCCTAGTAAGGCTTCCGCTTTCTCCCACTCCACCCACACCACCGCCATTTTCATCTCATTCCTCTCCCTCACCATTTTCATCACCATTGTCCCTTCCCCAATCAATTCCTCTATTTTTCTCCTCACCACCTCATCTTCAATCCACGGGTCTATCCCTACCATCCTAATGGTTTTTGTTCCCCAGTCAGTTGTTTAAGGGATTGTTTGCAGTCCCAGACTGTTTAAAACTCAAAAGCTGTGGACTTTAGGTTGAGTTGGGGCGTTTTTTGAAGCACTCTTCAAATGGTGAATTTCCGCTTGAAAGATACTTGGGCTTGCGGAATATTTGGCTCCTGGCCTTCCTTTTTCCATTACTTTTGAGCCGTTTGTGTACCATCAAATGCCATTCTTCCCAAGTCTGGTAATAGTATTTGGATCACATTCCTTCTTGTTGCCTAATTCCGGATCGTGTTTCTTTGGAAAGTTATTCTTCTTCATCATACATTCTTATAGCATGTGGTTCTCTGATTGCTAAGAAGCTATACTTAGTCTGTACCTTTTCCTTCCCGAATTTCCACTTCCATCCTTTTGTATAGTGGTGTGGGGCTGAGAATATTCCATGACCTCCGTTGGGATCGTTTTCATTGCATTACCATATTATACACTATAAAGGCTAGTCTTAGAATTTTTGAGTTAGTTCTACTACTCCACACAAGTGATTGATTGGTCCTACTATGGCAGTGTACATCCAACTCAGGAGTTTTGAGCAACATCCCCAATTTCTCCCCATTCTTGCTTTGTATATAATCTCCTTTAAATAACCTCTCTTGATTTCTTCGAGAATATTTGCGAATATTTGATTGAATATTTTGTGTATATCAGCTATAATCTTTATAATATGGGAGAAGTAGAGCCACAATCTTCCTTTCTATTTTCATTCCGTCGTTTCGACAATCAATGGCAGTATTTTGGAGTTTAGGTTGACAAATTTTTAAGATCCATTCACATTAGATTATATCTATGATTGTAAGTGAAGATTATGAATGAAATTTTGCTCCAGATGTGGTCATAAAATCCAGCTTTCAATTTCTATGAATTTTATAAAATCAGTCGTTGAGTTTTACGAAATTTTTTCGAAATTCCAGATTGCCGATCTTTATTGATATCCTTGACATTTTATAATAGACAATTTTTGTTGAAAGTTCACATTTTTGTTTACAAAATTATATTTTAAAATGTAAATTAGTCTACAAAAGAAGTCTTTTCCTTTAATTGAACGTTGAACGTATAAAAATATAATGGGTCTTTCCTATGACAAAATTTCTTACTCTAGAAGGTGCTGAGTGGAATTGAATTTTTTTTCAACGTATGTAAAGATGAAAACTTGTACTATTAACAATTTTCGTTCTTAATTCAACTTTTAAATTCATCTGGCGATCACTTGTATTGAAATTACAGTAAAGTTTAAATGTTTAGTCTAAATACACTCGACACACTGAATAAAAGCCGGCTAAAAAATATCGTCCTTCAGTAATTTGCAATAAAAATCGCCAATAACAACAATTATACTTATTCAGAATAAATAATAAGATAAGGGGCTTTGATTAAAATTACTAACGCGACGAGTAGAACATAATAGATAAATCGACTTCCGTACTTCCGACATTGTTATTAATATTCACAGTTTGCAATTACCTAGTATATGAAAATATTAGTATTTACCTTTGTTGCATGTAACAGCATTCAATTTTTATAACGCAGTTCCGTTATTTAATAATTTAATTCTATGTTCCATACAAATAAATTAGTTTTTTGTGAAATAATTGTGGTAAATTGCCTCAAAATCATATAGTATTTTATATTTAACAAGTGATACTCCGAAAATCTCCTCCAGTTAATTATCTCGCTCAGTTATCTATCAAATATGAGGAGAACTATGTTGTAGATCTTCAAAATCGGATCATATAAAGCCACGTGCACACTGGAAGCAACACATAGGAACATTATGTTTATGTTGCTTGATCCTGGAACTTGTTTCTGAATGTTGCCAAAAGTTTATTTAAGTTCCTCGTTGTTTACTGTTGCAGCAATAAAAGCTCCTATGAGTTGCTTGTTTCCATATTTAGCGGCAAAGATCAATGGAGATATAAAAACATTGGTAAACATTTTTTGTTTTTCAACGGTATTTTTATCAGTGTGGACATGTTGTTGCTTGTTCCTCACTCGAAACTTGTGTCATGAAGCCGACGCGTCGTTGCCGAAAATATCGCTCAACGAACTCGTTTTTTTTGTTTTTGTAAAATAATTACAATTGCAGCTGCTGCTGCCTGTAAATCTTCGTCCCACCACATTGTTTAAAAACTATGATCACACACTGCACTGGTGTAGTCACAACGTTTCCTGTGGCAGCAACACAACGAAACATTCTTAAGAATGAGTTACTTTGGTGTAGACATAATGTTTACGGAACTTTTGCTGTTGTTTTTGTTTCCATGAACAGGTTGCGGCATCCAGCAATAAAGTGTTGCTCTGTGTTTCTTTGGTGTGGACATGGCTTAAGGCTGTAATGTTATTCGCTACACACTCTTGGCTTTCTCAAACGTCGTCAAACCATTAGACGTCGAGAGTATGCTTCTATTTTAGCAAGAGGATCACAGTTTGAACAATCCTTTATCTCATTGACAATAAAACTTACCACACATGTTTAAAGGAACTTTTCGTCTTGAAATTGTATTACGAATCTTCCACAACAATGTTTCAGATTACTTTGGAATATAATTTCGCATTAAACATCTTCTAATTATGAAAGTTGTAGATGATAATTGTTCATAGTTAGGACTATTATTTATTGTACTTATAGCAAAACAGTAGAAAAAAAATTAATTCTAGTGAATATAAATTAAATAATCTTAGAATGTATTGATTTTACCAAAATTCCATTGAAAGTTTGTTGAATAAATGTTCCTAGAATATTGAAAGTAACTAGTAGTAGTTTTTTGAATTATTGAAATAATTGTGGGTGTTCTCATTAAATTTTTGAACACAATGGTTAAACTGTCCTGTTTGATATAATATCATCATTAATAATTTCTAGCTTTGATGAATTGCGTTCAACATTAGAATTTTATTACTTAAATCGGGAACAGCTGAAGGCAATTAGGAAATTTCAAGCAACTAATCGATCGGAATGTTCTTCGAATCGCCTTATTTGATGCCTTCTTTCTAATTTGTTTTTCCCGTGAAAAACAATTTTGTGTGCTAGACCATTTATTTTCTATATAAGCAGTTAACCAAGAAATGTAATAACCTTTCAATCAATCATAAATTATTATAGAGACGCAAAAGTAACTGTTCATTTGAACTAATCAATACTGTAACTTTTCCATCTTGTTTTCCAAATAGTTTTTTATTCAGGTTAAACACAAATCAATTATTCATTTATATGTTTGGATTGTGCTTAACTCCCAAGGCACTTGAACTAAATCTTTGTACCATTTCCATTCCAGAAGCTTCTATTTTTAGGCAATTAGTTCAACAGTGGGGATTTTGAGTAGTGCTGATGGTTGCATTATTTCCTCTCGGTGCTTCTGTTTTCCAAAATAAATGTAGCTACATTTAGTTTGGAGAATTATCCGTAACAACAATGCTTTTCTTTTAAAGAAGAATAACTTTTCGGTCTTATGCTCAAAAAGTGTGTGGGAATTGTTGATGCTACTAAAAAGATAGGTTGGACAGTGGATTACAAAAAAACTAGTAATCAAAGGAAGCCTAAGTAATAGTATATTGTGCAACAAGTGGAAGTTTGTGGCGCGAGACCGAGAGGCGAGTGCCGCAAACACACGAGTGAGAAAAGTACTTTCCTCGCATGTTGCACACTTTACCTTTTTTACAAATTTCCAAACTGTGACCAAAGTGTAGATGCCTTTAATTTTTTTGACAACTTTTTAAAATATACCAAAAGTACACTTTCCGAAAAAGATTTTATTTTTGTATTCCTTCTCCACTCTATAAATTTTTCATATGCCAATTCATACTTATTTCTTGAAATTTCCGGCCACAAATCAAAAGATACTTTTGCAGCTTTTTCCAGTATATCTGTCAGTACCCACATTATTTATACTATGAATAAGTACTTCTAAGTCTTGTTAAACTAATATTTTCAATAGAAATTGGGATTTTCATCAAAGTACGATTGAAACTACCTTTTAAATTTTACAATTTAAAAACTTTTAATATAATCTGACAGTTTTGTGACAACTAAGTAGGTATTAAAAGATGACAGTAACATACTTTTTGTCGATTTTATTTGATTCTCCATATAAATGTTTGTGGTGTGGGCAAAGCGCCGTGAGAAATAATATTTCTCGCAGTATGAGCAATATTTGGTTTTGAAATTGAGTAAGCTATGAGAAATACGTCACTTTCCATAGCAGTTGTAGAAAAAATACAGTAATAAAGTGGTCTCAGTGAATCTTCTCACAAGTTAAAGAGGCTATTGAATTCCAATAGATATCGTACAGAACTTTTTCTGCTTTTCGCAAGACTAGTGAAGTTCTCATACTCCAAAAATATTTGCCAGCGATTAAACAAAAGTCCCATTTTGTGTATACGTTTCCTCAGGGTTCAGAGTCCAATGTCCAGTGACTAGATCGGTAACTGTTTTCAAATGTCTCATACGCAGTTTCAATAGCCTGGTTGAGGTTTGTCCAGCAAACTTTTTGTATGAAGATGACCTCCCTGTGCTTATGTCAACCTTCATCTGAATTGGTGCTTTTATCTATTCAGCTCCGGATATCCTCTCTTATGCAATTCCTTGTGATTCCACAGAACGATTCCGTACCTATGGAGTCTCCTTCAGAATTTCTTTAGTCACTTGGTCCACCAACTCATTACAGACGCTGTGTTGTCTCTTACCAGCCTATTGAGAGATTCTTTATAATCTTTCATAAGTCTGGACTTAGTGGTTGGATTGTTGATAACTTTGAGCAATCATCTCCAAATGCTGCTGTCATCAAGACATCGATAAAATTGAAATACAGGGATTTGTTAGTGATCCAAACATTTTTAAGGCTATTCCAATATCTGTATCTGTATCGGTAGAGTAGGGCTCACAGTACTTAGGCCACCTTTGACCAATTGTACATTCTCCCGAGGAGTTGTTCTCCTAGGTCATCGTGCATCCTGTCCTTCCCAGGAAGGTGAACAGGTCACTAGGAGACGTCTCCTTTATATCGGCAGGTGTAGGCCAAGACTAACCGTACACACACTCTCTTATTGATGATAGCTCCGGATACTCGCATAAGACATGCCTGACAGTTTCATCTTCCTGTTCACACATCCTGCATAGAGGTGTGTCCACTAGCCGCATAGTATGGAGGTGTTTCCTTAGTTCACAGTGGCCAGTCAAAAATCCTACTGTTAAACGTAGGTTTTTCCTGGTCATCGCCAAATATTTCTTCGACACCAGCACCAGCTTCCCAAGGTCGCCCAGGGTGATCCTGGCAAGACTGCATCCTGTCGTGCCCTTTGACCCGCCTCAGCATAATATTGTTATCTGGCGAGGCGTTAGATAAATCTTGGTGACACTCTAATACTAGCCACAATACAATACGTTGTCTGTTCAAGGCTAACAGGGCTTGTCTACTGTCAGTGCAGATTGTTATGTTCTTTTTTCTAATAACTTCTACCACTATTCCTCCTTCCAAGAACGGTGGACTTCTTTGGGGTGAGCTATTTTATAAACAGAGGGAATGAGTTTAACTGGAAGGTAACGATTGCCATTCCTGTTTTATTTTACTAATTGTCCCATGAGATAAAAGCAATAAATCCTGGAACTTTCAATGAAATAGGGAAGCAGCTTCCATTTGTATCGAAGGAAGAAAAAAACAATTTTCAAATGAGGTGTTACAAAAATGTTCGTTATTGATTCAGCTTGATAAAAGGTAATTGTTTAAATATTACTGTACCATGTGTATCACAAAATGTGGGTTAAGGTTAAGGGGATTCCAGTTTATATATTTATTGGGAGTGGTTTATTTAAACAATTTTATCATCACAAAACAACTAACAATTTACGCAAAACTATTACTCGGTAATCTAGTATATGTAGACAATATGTTTCTGAATAAACCTGAACTTCCTGTCTGAGTAATTACAAATAAACCAAATGTTTTAATTTATTTTCGCCATTCATTGAACATATTATACGAGTGTTGTTTTTTAGGTGTTGCATTAGCATTAGGGCAGTTCAGAAACTGCAATTCAAAAAATTTGATATGAATTATCTATAATATCGTTCCTCGTTGTGTGCCACATGTGTTGACGAAGGAACATTAAGTAATTCAGTCAAACCGATTTAACGCAGGAAGTTCAAAAAATATAGACAGTATTGTTAGTGGTGATGAATCCTGAATCCCATCTTATGAACCCTACTCCAAAATGAACCAAAACTAACGGAGGTTATCCGTTCTCGAAATATTTCCAAAAAGATGAGACATTTGTCTCAAGAACTGGTCATGTATACTTTGGCAAGCTTATCTGAAGCCGTGAAAGAAATGCAGTCAAAACATTCGATATTGCCACGTTTAACTATGAAAAAACTAAAGTGCTAAGTATGTAGTGATAATAATTAGAAAAAGGACTTTTTATTATTAACAATATGATTAAACGTTAATTCTTTAATGTGCTTGTTTCCCTGGATTTTTTTCTATTAACATTATTTTTCCAATTTATGAATATTAAAAGATGAGCACTTTTCCAAATTTGGCAGCGTTGTACGAAAACCCTAATTACCACACCCTCCGAATTACATAATTGGTGATTTTTATCGAAAAGCCTGACCAGCTGACTTCTTATTGGCAAGCGCGTGCGTGTGTTCTTCCCTCTCACTTCGTCAATTGACTGAGATTGATTTTTCCAGTGGCGTTGGTATTGTCAGCGACTTTTGTATTTTCTATTTTACATGGTAAAATAGGTACCGTACGCCATTTGTACGTTTATGACAGATATGCGCCATGTTTCCTCGCCTCTTACCGATGACCCGTAGCTTCAGATAAACTTGCCAAACTATAGCAACAATTATTTCGCAAGATCAAAGAAATGTTAATGCTGATTTGTACATATGGATTTGTTCACCAAAAATAATTCCTGTGTTTTGAAAAATCTAGCTCCAACAATGCAATGCAAGTGAACACACAGCTCGAAAAACGATTGAGTTTTTGAAGCAAGGAAATATTGAATTGTTGAACCAACCTCCCCACAGTCCGAGATAAGTTCTTATTAGTTACTTTTCCACAAATTAAGAATAAACTGCGTGGCAAAAGATTCCAGTCACTACAAGATGCAGTCTGTTCCAACATGTGAGTGGATTAAATGCTTCCAGCATTTGTTCCAAAAGATGCAAAAATGCAAATCTCTTCGTGGAGAATAGGAGAATTAATAGTTTGGAAAAAAACAGTTTTTAAAAGTTTAAAAGAAAACCCTTGTACAATACACTAAGGACTTTAGGGAATTCAAAACGACGTTGGGAAATCGATTTGTACAACCACAAGATTCAATAAACATTGGAAAATTGAACCATTCCTTTTCTAAAAAACTGACAAAAACCATGTGGGATATTCTGCCTTTTTTTAAATTCAAAGTTCAATCTGAGCTTATTAGTATTCTAATACTGTTTATACGGGCTTGGAACTGCAATTAATAATATCTGAGAATAACGAAAAGGCTCCGTTAAGCGCTTTGTAATTTTTCAAATGATTCACAAGATTTATTATAAAAAAACCGAACTGATCGCATTGATATTTGGTTTCATCAAACCGCAATACATTTATGGATCACATTGATTGAATGCAAATTAGTTGCAATCATCTACGGTCTTATGTGAGTCTTCAGACTTCCGAAAAAAATGAGAAAGGCTTTTCTTTGTTAGTTTTTCGACAATGGTGGTTCAATGTCGGCTCATTTACATACAAGGGAATTCTTACCACTGTAACGAGGAAGGTATATTAGGATTATTCATGCTGATCGAGTTGTGAAAACCACAAAAAATGAAGAAAAGATAGAAACGAGGTTGTCCGTGCGGGTGTTGGGTTCATTTGCGAATTAATTATTACAGAACTGAGAAATATGTTATCAGAATGTAGGAAGAAACGAGAGAAACGTAATATTTGGGTTCGAAAATGGATTTTGAGAAGGAAAAAATTTGAAGAACTTCTTCCTAAAGTACACTTAAAAATTTTCAAAAATTGAAATGTAGGTTCATACATTGATTTTCATTCGATTTTAGTTGATCAATAAAATCGTTCAACTAAAATCGACTAGTGAGAACGCGATTTATAGATACTTCAAGCCACGGTGTCTAGTCTCCATCTATGGTCTCCATGCTTCAAGTGTCAATAGATACGGATAGTGAGTTGATTCGGAAAAACGAAAAGATTGGTTATTTTTTTCAAATCTTCGTCCTTTTCAATGAACTGATATACGAAGGTGTTGAGATTGCTCCAGTCTTTTTTACGTTATAAGAAAAGAAAAGACAATCGTACATCTTGCCCATAAAAACAATATTCTGTGTACAACAGCTACGCGATTTTTATAGTCAAGTTTTATCAATTTGAACACTTTGTGTCAATGCGTTCATTACTTTTGCATGTCCGATTATTCAACATACATAACTAGTTATAGCTCCATCCTGTATAATAGAAAAAATAGAAATCTTCCAATTTGATCAGAATATCATTATATAAACTTATATAAACTGTGGTGAATTCGTTAGGAATGCGCATGTTTTATAATATAAACCAACTCACTGAAAACTAAATACACCTTTCAGTGCAACATTCTCAGTCAGAAGTGCTTTTTAACATCTGCAATTACATGTTCTGTTTTTACTTTAAACACAAAACAGCCGCTATTTTCATGGGGGCATTTAACTTAGTAAGTTCTATAAACTAAATGTTTACGTTAGAAGTGAAATTTTGAACATAAAAATCAAAATAAAATAGCTTCAATGCATTGGTGTATTTTATGCTAGCAATTAAATGTCTGTGTTCAACTATGTCATAAGAATTGACCGAAATTTCAGTTATTTCGCATTAATGTTAAGAATTATTGTGAACTATTGCATCCGATCGGTGATGAGTAGAGATATTGAAAATAGATTGATATTTGTGCTCTTGAACCAATGTGAGATTATATTGAAATCACTTTGCACAGAAATCAGGTTTTTACTTCTAATAGACCTAATTTTTAAAAAGTAATTTATATTGTAGGTCATATGAAGTTGGTCTGCCTGCCTGGATAGTGTGTGAGCTGTTTTTATCAATCAGTTAATTAACAAATACCTGTCATTGGCCAGGAGTATTTTTATAGTAGACTATATTAACTTCCTTTCTCCATTTTTTGACTTCTTTTACGAAACGGTTTTTTGGGATACTCCAAAGCGGTTTGGGACCAAAAAGACGAGTACAAACTTTTTCTTTTGCAATACCACCAGAAATCGTATTTACGACAAATCTTTTATGTCCTGATACCGATAACAAAGTGAAGAATACTCATCAAACTGTCGTTGGTCTGAACTCCTCAGACTCCTGGTCATTCTGGTATGGATGGTAATGAAAAGGCAAACTCACTTGCAAGGGAGAGGATACTGCATGTAATTTTATCAAACCGGAACCTACAATTTGCATCTTATTGAGTTTTGCCAAACTTAATACTTGGGAACAAGAAGAGTTTTAGACTTCTGGCATAATTTACCAGGATTTGTTCAGTCAAAGCAAATATTAGACCATAGGCATGACCTACGTTGTCTAATTGGCCAATGACTTAATCATCACTTGGTATGACTTGTACTGACGGGGTATCTTTGTCTGGAAGATGATGGAATATCAGACTTTAAATATCATTAACTGAATAAACTAATTGGTTTTGTCAAGTAGCTGAATTTGATTGGTGGTATATGAGTAGTTATTGTGAGCCACAATAAACAAACCTAATCTAGCTGCTCTTACACTAAACAATATACATGCTCATTGACTTGATACAAACCTCTTTTGGCATATTCCTTTTCTATATTTGGTATTCCGAGATCGCTAAGGGTAATAGCATTTCTTGTATACCATGGAAACAAACTTATTTGACAACATACATTAAGGGCTTAGATTAATCTACATTTTTTGTATTCTGTACCCCCTTCTTTCTTTTTGACTCGTAGTTTTTCATTAATTTGGCGCTTATCTTATTTTTTCATGAAAACTATGTTGATTCAAGAAATCAATATGGAAACATTTGGCTGATCATGTATGTATCAACTGTACAGCTCAAGTGAATGTATATGATTAATAAAGTGGAGAAAACTTTTGCTACAGTAACCAAAATGTTGATATAATAAATATTAACTTTTTTTTTATTATTTTCTCAGATTACCGCAATTTTAGGTATCAGCATTTTCATCGGAAGACTGTATAATAAAAAATGTATAGGACTTCACCAACTGTGCGAGGATTATCTTACCTTTTCATTATTTCATGTCATCACCAGTGTGTGTATAACTTCTGGGATCATTTGGGTGAGATTTGCAACTATTAGATACCATAACACTAACAAAATGAGAAAACAAATATTTGATAATGCGTCTTTCTGTATCTTTTTCCACGTCAATATTGTAACAAGGCATATTGATTCTTATCGCCATGTTTTGAACTTAATAATCCGCCCTCAGCTTATGTCTCGACAGTTATAAATCCTCATGTATAATCTTCAAATCATGAGAAAAAAAATATGCTCTACAGGCCTTGTAGAGCCAGGGCTCCTTTTTTAACAGTCACAGTCGCACTTCCGTAACATCTTTTTGTCGTCCGTCCTCTTTTCCCACTGATAGTTTTATTGAGTGCCAGTTTTGTTATTCTCTCTTCACCTTATCAACTGTGTTTGCATTCTTATTGTTATTTTTGGTTCTCCGTACATGTTTACTTCTCCATTTGTTCTTCTCCCTCTCCCTTCAGGTGTTTTTAGGTCGCCGTAAACTGCTCCCAGCATTTTACATTCCCATCGCTCCAGCATCTCTTCCTGTTTTTTGTTAGAGCCCATGTTCCACTTTCGTACGTTACACTAGGTTTTATAATGGTATCATAAGTTATTATCCTCATCTTTTTTGAACAGTTTTTTGATGTCATCACTAACTGAAGCATTCCAAATTTTCTGTTGCATTTCGTAATTCTTGAATCTATTTCTTGCTCTTCATGGACTAGTATACCTTGATAGACAAATTCGTTTGAGATCCTAAGATCATATATTTTGTTTTTTCTTGATCAATTTTCGGTTCTAAAATTTCAGCAGAGAAATAGTTTAAAAATTAGTCATATAAAGAATAATTATTATCCAAACAAAAGGGTTCAATGATTTGAGATATGGATGAGCTCTTGAAGTTAATAATTATTATATTAATTTTGTTATTTCATCACTGAAAAGCTTAAAATTTTTGCTGAAACCTGTAAAAAATATGTGGAAAAAAGGACGTATAAAAGTGTTAGATGCGCTGCAAAAAAAGTGTTTGAATGTGGTAGAAGAAGTAGTAGATCTGTTATTTCCTCTTTTAAAAGTTTACCTTCAGTCTCTGAAGATGATAACTTGGTTATCGAAACGCGCGTAGGATAGTGTGAGGTGAGATAGTGTAGGTGTAGTGGTAGTGTAAACATTGTTCAGTGAGAAAAAAACTAGATGTCAAGATAATAGTATGTTACTATTATCTTGACTGCAATCGATAACACGCTTGTTGTTATAGGAAATTGTAATTAAGCGAAAAGCAGGGAAAAAAACTCCTGGTTTTTGAATTTTCAATTTTTGAATATATAAAACGTTCCTTGCTCTTTTCACATCCACAGTTCTGTTAATATTTATCAATTATACTTAATAAGTTTAATCTTTAAATGATTCACGCGTCAAAAATAATTCACAAAATAAAGAATATTGTGAAATTCAAAAATATTATTCCAATTTCTCATCTATTATTGATTCAAGTCCAAGCTGATAATAGATATAACTTTTCGGTATATTTAGTTAGTTAGATGATTTACCTATCTCTCTCATGTTTGTTTTTATGTTCATAAATTGATGTAATACGCATACTTTTTTCTATTTGGACAATTTTTCAAGATAACATACCTATTGTGATTCAGTGCACTGAGAACATATGATCACCCTATTTCTACATTTATTGACAGAATGATTAAGTCCCTGACAATAATCATTGTAACATATTATTTTTCTGATAAGCTTCAACCTTCCAAACATATTTCTATTATTATATAATATAGCGGAAACCTTGACAAATAGAACCACTTCCTATACACCATAACGTTCTTCTTCATTTCAGGAAAAACCTTTGGCCATTCTCTTATACGAAGTAGTACATTTATCGACAGTAGTTGCTTTTATCACTCATACGTTTATCTTTATACCTGTAGGAAAAGCTTTCTATACCATATGTGCTTCATCATGTAAGTCTAGTTTAAGGAAATCCAATCAAATGGTGCTTAGCTTGAAACTAGATGTGGACGTTGCTTTAGTGCGAGCAACTGATGTTATGTAACGTGTTGTGCTGAGCTTTAAATGGCTGTTTTGGAAAAAATTCTGTCACTGACCAATTTTGGACCTGCATTTTCAAAAATACTACACTTTTTCCAAATAAAATATGAAAGTTATACAATTTTTAAATATCTGGGATGTTTATAAAAAACAATATTAGTATTTGAAAGCTATAATTTTTGAAAACTACCAATAGATCGAAAGCTTTTGGGTATTGCTCGTAGTTAAATTATTTTAAGTGTTTTTGTTTTATTTATAGTGCCATGTTTTAGGCTTCGTACTTTATTGTTTGTACAACGTTAATGGTTACTACAATGAGTTGAAATTAAAGACGAAGAATCAAAAAGAACGTATTTATTCAAACGAAGATGTCTACTTCCGTAATAAGAATGTACATTAAATGTGAAAACTAATGTATACAATAAATAATATAAAATAGTTTACTATCTCTAATTGTTCTCACTTCTTCAACATCACAATTTTAGCAGGAAAATCGAATAAAGATTCCTCACATAAAATGTTTCACTTCATCATGATTAATCAACAGTTTACATTTTTTAATCACTTAGAAGATTTAATAAATGTATTGTTTAATAAATGTATTGTGTTGGTAAAAAATTCCTACTAATACATGCAAAGAAAAGAAATTTTATAGCAGAAGACTAGACTCGAGACTCAGCTCATCCTTGAGCAGTCATTTTGACACTGTCCATGTAAAATATGTCAAAGTCGTGCTTAGGCGGTGTCTAGTCTATAAATAAGGGCATTAGTCTCGTGTGCGATGTGCTGTCAATAAATTTTATCAAGAGAGTTTGTGTTTAGGGCGAAGGCAATATCTGAGGAAGCTCGATTTGGTTGCAAGTCATTCATATGTACCGAGAGAAGGCAACCCTCCAAATGTCTCTCAAGCTCAATAAATAAAAAAATGTATCTGTTATAATTAGGTACTACAAAAGGTCTAGGAAAATGGGAAGTGTTAACTAAATTGAGTGATCCTGGGGAGCATAACCTGCCATCAGTTTTATAGGTTAGTTGTGTTAACAAAAAATATCAAAACAAGCAGTTTGTTTTTCATTTTCCAAGCTGGATGAGAAACCTTCTGAGATATATCTAAAATGAATCCTTCTGTTGTCAAAATCCTCAACTTAACATTATATTAATGGGTACATTTTATGTGCGACATCTTTCATTAGCTAGCTACAACACTAAATACTGAGCAAAAGCCCACAATTTTTATTATCGTACAAAATTTTATTAGCTTACAAATTGACAGTACAGATTTAGTCCAAGAAAAGACCTTTAAATGCGATGAGTTAATAATAGTCGAAATAGTAGGTACATTGTTTACTGAGTAGGAAAAGCCTAACATTACTAGAGGACTGTCGCGTCGCAAGCCGAGTCTTAGCAGCAAAGAGTCTAGAAATGAGGCTTTTCCTACGATCAAATCATTCAAAATTCGACAGATCTGATGTTAATTGATTCTGCAAAAAATCGCGAATAAACAAGCTGAATTTTTGTTTATAGCGCAACAGGGGCTTCCCCTTTTGGCTACCCAAATAATCATTGAGCAGAGCACAAGCGGTTCACACTCGCTCTTTGTCTTTCTCATGAGATATACTATCATCAGTTACACTTGTCTTTGTACTATCATCGGTAGGTATGGGCACGCTCAAACATGATTGTGCTTATATCTTTGTTACTAAGATGGCGCTCATTGAATTTGAAATATCCCAGTCATCGCGCACCTTGGGGAAATATCATAATGTAACAATTACAAGTTTGAGACTTTATGTTCTATACTCACAGCGGGAGGAGAGAAATTTCATGACAAAAGTAAAGAAGAGTAATTTTGGCTTCTAATTTTTTCCTTTTTGAATTCTCACAGGGTGCGCAGTGCCATCCTGACGAGTCGCCACTGATTGGGATGGACAATGCAGCTTATCATAGTCGTAATATGAATAAAATACCAAATAAGCAGTAAATAGCAGTAAACAAGAGTATTTTTTGTTAAATTCGCATTTAAAGGTCTATTGTCCTGGAAACTTTTTTCATATCTTCATTTATCATTTTAACAATATAGCTTTTTGCTTATAATTATTAATTTAACTTCGATTTTATTAGTATAAAAAAGGGCATTACTATACATTTTTAATTGATGTGATTTGAAAATTTTAATATACCTATTGAAATCATTCAACAATACTCTGCTTCCAATATTGAAGACATTATGTCCACCAATATATTCTAATTATTTGATGTTTAATTTTTTTATATTGTCAAATTTATGTTTTCTGTTCCAAAAAAAATCTTTGATACAATTTCTGTACAGTTTATGTAGAGGACGTGGTATTAATACCAAAGACAAAAGGTAGCTGAAGAAATGAATTGATGAAGAAACCTCAACAATCAAGTGGCTCGCAGAATATTTAAATTCAGTGGATGAAACACGAGCTGAAAATGTTTTAGACAGATCTTTGATAATTGAGATTTTGGATTGGAAAATTTTTCAAAAGGCTAGGAATGGAAATAAGTTTGGGCATATCTGTAGAGTAGGGAGGGTGAGTGTGTAGGCTCACAGCACTTAGGCCACATGTGACCCATTGTACATAAGTTTGGGCATAATTGACAACAGTAATAATAAATAGGAAATTAGTTGACTGCTACATGTACTGGGAGATTACAAAATTAAGATTATATAATATTATTTGTCACTACAACCTTTGTGAAAAGTATTGAATACTTTTAGAACATGGGAATCCCTGATTACCAAACAGTTTATCAAACTGAACTGAGGTACAAAAAAAAAACGACACAGGTTTTGATCTTACAGAACTTTTTCATTTTTGGTCCCATATTGACGTTTTGAAAAGAATGAATGGAAATTTGTCTGAAATTAATACGCAGTATAGTTATTTTCCTAACAAGTGCGGAAAGTGATACTTTCCCGCACGTGACTGCAGTTGACCCGAACGACGCGGAGCGGGAGCGGGGAAGACACTTTACGCATGAGTTAGGAACGTTATTTTTTCTACGACCGTATATGCAAAAAATGTATCAACCCATTTTTCAAAATTTCAACATACATATACAAAGCTTTAACTAAAAACTACTGATTATTATTAATGTTAAAAACACAATTTGTTGCGTTCTGTAAATTACTTGAAATTGCCAGTCCAGTGGAGGTATTTGGTGTTAGCTGGTAAGTAGATGACGTCGATGAGGATGGCATCGGTTGCAGGTCGCGTAAAGATGACGATCACGGTGACGGCAACGGTTTTAAGTAGATGAAAGAATTTGATTTGATATATTCCGTAAATATTTATTTACCTGTTGTAACAATAGTTTTATAACTTACGAAGTAAAAAACCATATAAAAAGGTCAAAATTTGCATAATTTTACTTTCCCGCACTAGTGCGGGAAAGTCACAGCTTCAAAGCTAAAATGCGTGCGGGAAAATGGGTTAAAACGCACGGTCGTAGAAAAATGAATTTTCGGAATAAGGCTGGATTTATACACAGTGTGTACGAGAAAAAATGAAATGAGGTGTTAATCTTGATAAAAATATGGTGGACAAAATCATAATGGGGATTCAATTAATTTCAATACCTTTATTCGCACAATATTTTTATGTCGATTTGAAAATTCATCTTTGGGATGATTCAAATAGTCCGCCATTTATATTGTGACGTACAATACCTGAAAGATAAGTTAGCTACAGAAGGGTTGACATAGGACCACAATTCTAGTGTTTCCTTAATAAAAATCAATTTAATTTGAAAAGATGGAAGATTGGTGTCTTCGAAAAGTGTTGACTACTTCTACAATCTCATTAGGTATAAAAATACTAATTTATAAAAAATATCTACCAATATAGGCACGATGAGTACTTATTGCTCTTCACTTAAAAACGTATTAATGCCTTATTTCTCAAAATTTATTCGTTGATTGTTTAAGTCTTTTTATTTATTCTTATCCATTTCCAATTTTAAAAGATTTCCAAATAAAAGAAATTTATCAAGATAATAGAAGATTGTCGTAATATATAGCAAATTTACGTATTTAATAACCGAACTATTTAGTAACAGCTCACCGCAATATTAGATTGTGGGGAAACTTCATAAAACAAAATGTATATGATATGACGCAGTAAGTTCTTTTCTGACGTATTTAGATACACCCAATCCTCGATTATATACACAGTTAGCCTATACACTCAAGGGTTCAACGTCAACTTTTGTGATTCTAAACATAGGTTTTATTGAGCCCATGTATAGGCACTCCGATTAAAATGATTCAATTACCGTATAACTTGACTTTTCTATTTCATGTATAGACCATTCCAGAACACATTAATTTGACATGTCCACCATGTTGTTCTGGAGGGCAATCGATCAGTTGGAGTTAAACTTTGTGTGTTTTGGCACGTGATGTATCTAGGTCAGTTGGTTCTCAGACAAACTTTGTAAAACAATGTCTATGTAAAATATATTTTATTTAAATAACTGAATTGGATGATAATTGAGTTGTCAGACGAGGAAAAAAGCGATCAACAGAAGAGTTGTGTGGTTCCAAGGAAAGTCAAGAGCAGAACAGACCCAGGTGGACAGAGAGATCAATTAAATAGTCATCCTGCTCTGTTGAAACCATGGAAAATCGAGAAAAAAAACTTATCTCTGGCTCCCCTCACTCCACAGTTCACATCACTACAGAACGATGTCATATTAGATCATTCTAGGAACTTATTATTAAGTAAAATTCCTTGTTCAACAGTAAGCAATAAAAACTAAATAGAATATGACATCTGCCGTCCAGAACAATATGGCCCTAGAATGTCCATAGCATAACATAACCTCATTTTTATAGTGAGTATCCCATTGAAAATGTAATGCGAAATTCCATTTTATACAGTTTGTTTTGGTTAATACCCTGGAAGCAGCTATAAATATGCGACAGCCAGTATTTTTTTCTGT